>PRKT01000064.1:87242-111924 GCA_003671525.1 Saccostrea glomerata | reverse complement strand
TTAAATGTTTAACAAAATACGCACAATAATCAGAAAATTAAAATTTTTTTAACATGGGGTAAATGTTTCATCCAATCACTGATTGACATACTCTGACCTAACCGAGGTGCGGAGACAATATGCACACGTGTTGGGCATGGTCTAAAGCAAAGACCGCGTTATACAGTATACAAGTATAAACAATTTCACTTTCTCTATTTAAACAGGATTTGTTGAATATATTTTAAAATTCCGAATATATATACATTTCCGAAAGAAAAATTCCAAATGATTAGGCCTAAATGACAATTTATTAACAAACAGAATATCACAAGATTTTGCTCCAACAGACAAGGATAAAGCGTGTTTTACAGTATGCCAAGCCTTTTCCCGCCATACCAAAGAGGAGAAATGTACACGTAGTGGCAGATCTAGAGGGAGTTGGGGAGGGGGCGGGGGAAACATCCTCTGAGAGCAAAAGAAGAGCCCCACATATTTGTTTACGTTTTTATTAAAGTAAAAGTATACATCTCTATGGTTAAGAAAAGTTTAAACTTTCGTTATAATCTGTAAATGTAAAAACTACAGTACTTTAAAAGCATAAAACTTCCGACAGAGTTGGTTTGTACCAAACTGTGCAGTGAGATGCAAAGGACTATGAGTAGTTTGCGTATACATGTAATAATGTACGTGTATCATTGAAAGAATTGGTTTGCGGCCAATTTTTGACGCTTGCGTCAATATATGTTTCTTGTTTTCTTTGATATGTATACTGTATACAGGGTATTTTTTGCCCCGTGTTATTTTTGCCTTTTCACACTTGCAAACAATTTTGCTTCGTTTTGAATTCGCCCAGTCATAGTTTTGTCTAAGAAATTATTCCGTATCCCTTGAATTCGCCCCATTTTAAATTTGCTCAAATTAGGATAGGGCGAAAGGGGGCGAAAAATTAAATGGGGGCTAAAATTTCTCTGTATACAGAAGAACAACATCCAAGACTGTCATTTCAGTGGCATTCCTGACATGGTCATTTGTGCAATAAATTCCAGCTGATAAGGAAATTACTTTGATCTTAATACAGATATGCATTTATCACAAAAAAAGAAAACAAATCAAATTTTAAATATTTTTTTTTTACTTTTCTCTATTCATTTAAAGCAAAAAAAAAATGTTTTTATTTTCTAATTTTTGAAAATGTAATATGATATTATCCCCCTTTTTATTGTTGATTTCCTTGATGTATCCTCCTGCTTCACATATAAGTGATACATGCTTATATAGTTATAATGTATGTAGCTAAAATGAGTAATAGATATTCAATTGTTCTTAACACAAATATTTTTGGTCAAATTGAAGTACTTGTAATTGTATTACCCAGTACTTATATTCAGACTCTTTGGATTAATAGTTGAACTTCTGTAAAATTGTCATGAATGCCATGTACAATTGACTTGAAATCTTTAAATTCTGTTTTGTGAAAAAATTGTTTAATGCAAGAAAATTATGATTTTACAGTTGACAGATCTGGACAATGAATTAAAAAAAGTGAATGAGTCTCTAAACATAACATCCTTAACCAGTCAGGTAATTTCATATAAATTGTATTACATTGTCCATATTGTTACATGTATTTATTGAATAAGTTTTCTTAAAGAGTTATTGGCAGTGATATTTTGTACAGTATTTACATGTCGGTCATTATGAGATAATTCCAATATTTTCCTCTTCTTTTCAAATATTTGTAATCTTTCATTTACTGGTTATTATGTGTAGCATTCAATATTAATGTGATATACATTTACAGTGTATATGATTTCCTCTTTTATTTCTGTTCACATGTAGGCAAGAAATGAGTTCAACAATGTTGTCCAAGGAGTCAAATTTTCAATCAATGTCTCAATAGCAGGTATTTAACATGTATTTTAAAAATTGTAAAATGTTGTTAATGCGTAATGTTCATGAAGATAAACATCTAGGTTAGCCCAATAAGCATTATTTTTCAAATGATGCAATCCCATGCAAATGACTAGATAGTACTAGATAGCCAGTTGCTAGACTCTACTGGTACATGCAACCTAGTTTGCATAGAAAAGTTAATTCTTTCTAGGATAAAAATAAAAGCATTGGTAATAGAGCATTGTTTCCAACTTGGAGGTGAATTTATTACTTTTATAAAAGAATTAATTTTGTGTTTTTAGAGGCTTCGGATAAAGCAGAGAGTATAAAAACTACATTAGAAAAAGAGATTTCCAAATTAACTGGAACAACTGAAAATTTTGTAAGTATAAATTATTCTTTATTTGCTTAAAAAAAAATTTTAATTGAGGAAAAATGATTGAATGCATGTGCATAGTTGTATATTATACATATGTACATTAAAGAAAAACAAATTTTCATTAAGGCTGATGACTTACGGAACACATCTTTCAAAGAAATTGACAAAATAGATGGATATCTAAAGGATTATGCTGATTATGTGTAAGTATCAACTGAAGAAATTCAGGTTAGAAAAATTTTTTTTTATGGTCTGTTGTATGTTAAGTCTGCTTTGAAAGTTTTTTTGTACAGAGTAATTTTATGCTTTAGATTGCATGGAGAAATTGGTCTGTCCCATGTCATTTTTTTGAACATTAGTTCTTAACTATGTATCTCTTTAGATGGTATAATAACTATGATTATTTTAGCATCCATATTTTACTATTTCTTTAGATGGTATGGAGGTATTGGTCTGCCCTGTGTCATCGTTTTGACGTCAGTGCTGTACTACCTGGGAATCATGTTTGGTTTGTGTGGACAGAGACCTGGACATGGGGCACCTTGCTGTAACAGAGGAACCGGCTCTAACTTCTTAGTCAGGTTTGTGTTTGACTGAGCTGTAGTGTTTGTGCTATCATAAAGTCCCTCATATACATACGAGGGGTTATCAAAAAGTTTGTGGACTAGCCCCATAAAATTAAAACTGCTTTAGGCACATCAATGAATTTTAAAATATATAGTTTGCATCATCTTTTCTATCTAAAGAATAAACCATTAATCATAAATTTTATTTTTTAAGAAATTAGTAATGTTTTTGTAAGCAATGGTATGTCCAGGTGGCACAACCTCGAACACGACGTTTTGCGACCTATGTGTAACTGAGAAAAACTCTTTTGATATGAACATTTGACATCCAAAAATCCAGTTAATTCAGGTATGTGTCAGTACACAATTGTTCCATAAAGTTTGAAATTTTCACTTCATTCTGGAAGTTCAATGAAATTTTATCATAAATTCAACATGGAATGTCCAAACAAATGAGGCCTTGAAAATGACATCAAAAGGGGTAGGGGTTTCCTTTTCCAACATTCTATAAAGTTTTGCCCCTGAAAAAAAACTGATAGATCTAAGAAATGTTTAAACTGGCTACAGAGAAATAATATGCATCCAGAGTAGTTGTCTTTTAATGTCAAAATAGATTCAGAGAGAAAGGGATGCACAGTTAATGTTGATATTTAGTCAAGGTGTGAAAAATCAATCACGTCAAAAAATGACATTGATCATGTGTTGTAGATATTGAACTCCCCAAAGCAAAATATGCTGGCACAATCAAGCGAGGATCTCTCCCAATGTATAAATCCATTCGGAATACATGTATTATATTCATTGAAAGCCGCTGTGCATGACAGAGTAAAGTCATAAAAGCAAGGCAGGTTTAAGTCCTTACTCAGCTCCAGGGAATCTCATCAAAATAAGTGTATGGGGTAGAAGAAGCAGACATTGAAAAACAATGACATCGACGGACGTCATGAAAATAAACAACAACAGCGCCGGGTGATCATATAATATCACTTTTATTTTATGATAATTTGGCAAATAATGAACGTATCAGGCTAAAATTTTCAACATTTCTTCGTTTTTTTTGTTGTTTTTTGTACTGTATAAATTTTGAAAGCACAGACTACATAGTAATGATTTTATAGCCTCAGTCCACGAACTTTTTGATTACCCCTCGTATATATGATGTCATTCACTTGCATGTACATGTACATCAATGTTAGTGGTACATGTACATGTATTATCCTCTAATAATAAAGTCACAAAAAATTTAATTACATTGGAATCAATTTACTAGTAATTTGTGGAAGCAAATTTTGGTTGATTAATTGTTTTATTAATTCAAATTCATAGAGATTCTATATTTCATGGACAAAAAGACCATCATGAATAATTTACAGTATTAAAATACCAGTACACTGTACAAGTATTTGTTGAGATAAATTAAGTTATGAGCAAGGGATAAACAAGAAAATTGAATTTTCCTAAAATACAATGATTCAACAGAATTCAGGACTCTAAGTTTTAAGTGCCCAGTATATTGTACATTTATACTGAGAAATCACCAATTTTCGGGATAGGGGTGGGGGTGGGGGGGGGGGTAATTGTCATTGTTTTCAAGGTATGGAGACACTCTCGTATTCATGTCCAACTCAAAATTTTAATTTTCAAATGCATCGCTAATCAACACTTCTCCAACCAAAAAATCAATTCCCAACAAACTAATATTTCTTTCTCAAACCTAGAAGATTTGACCCCACAAAAATATTTGATTTTACAGTATTTAAATTGTTCATTTTTACTCAACAATAAATAAGATGCCATAATTGATAGGATTCTTTTTTTGTAATAGTGGAGTGGTGTGGACGTACCTTCTTTATTGGCTGGTGATGTATATAGTTCTGGGCCTCTTCCTTATTGGGGGACCATTATATACAAATGTCTGCCGCAACTTAAATCAAGGAGTAGAGCATGTACAGGTAAGCATTGCTTAGCAATTTTGGAAAATGTTTTCAGGAACATCTAAAAATCATTTTTATGCCCGCCATGAATATGGCCAGGGAATATAGTGTTTGTCATGTCCGTCTTCCGTCCTTCCGTCTTTCCGTCACACTTTGCGTTTAGATCTGTTCAAAGCTAAGTTTCAAAGAAACTATCCAAGATATTTTCAGCAAACTTCTTAACTGCATATGCTGATAGATATTGATGAGAGCTATGCAACTGCATCAACATTTTGTCCTTGAACTTTCCTTTGACCTTGACCTCAATTTTCTTAAATTAGTGTTTAGCTCAGTTTTAAACATATCATTCAAGAGTTCGGATGCTGGATCTGACCTATATTTTCATTCCCAAGTAACTATAAATCCTGCCTGAACCATACTTGCATGGATGATGCATCTAGGGATGAACACTACCAGACTTGCTTCAGATGCTGGATCTGACCTTTATTTTCATTCCCAAGTAACTAAAAGCTCTACCTGAACCAAACTTGCATGGATGATGCATCTAGGGATGGACACTATCAGACTTGCTTCGGATGCTGGATCTGACCTATATTTCATTCCCAAGTAATTATAAGTCCTACCTGAACCAAACTTGCATGGATGATGCATCTAAGGATGGACACTACCAGACTTGTTTCGGATGCTGGATCTGACCTATTTTTTCCAAACAAGAAACCATATATATATCCTCGGCGGGGCATTCATGTCCTATGGACATATTTCTAGTTTATAACTGCATCCAGGTAGATTGAGAAATATCGTCTTCTGTACTACATGTATGATAATTAGTTTGTTACATTAAGGATCATTTTAATATAATTTCATTGTATTATTCATCTACAGTGTATCTTGACCTAACATGTGTCAGTGTTATACTTGTACTGGTATATGCACTAAGTATAAGTTATATTAATTGTTTCAGGACTTTGAACCAATATTAAAAGATATTGGGATTGATGTGAAAAAGATGTTAAATTACAGCTCCTCTTCAAATTTCTCTGTTGGAAACGCTTTGAAGTAAGTTTAGCAAGGAACATGAACAATGCAAAACTTTGATATTCATGTTCTCTGCAGTTTTCTTCTAAACCCTTGCAGATATTGAGCTGATTTTTGGAATGTGAGTGTATCTTTATGAGATAAAGATCAAGTTTGCATTTCGTTCTGCTTCAGTGAGTTTTGGAGGAATTACAACCTTTTCAGTCTTTAAGGGTTTTCCACAATTTTTTTTCTTGACAATTGCAGATATTCAGTTGTAATTTTGGTATGTGACTTATCCTTGATGAGTCAAAGATCATGTTTACGTTTCTTTCCAATGATTTTTTTACGGAGTTATTGCAAATATCATTTTTTTAAATGGGAACCAGGTTACTCTTGTTGGTAAGGGACTGAGATATAGCTAATGTAATACTCTCAGAATTTTTGTTCTATATGCATGTATTTTAATTATAAAAATCCTGATTCCAAGCAAAAAATAACATTTTTATTTGTCAATAATTTAATTTTGTTTGTATTCTTGCCTCTAATTAGTTGATTTCCAAAAAGGAATGCTAATTATTATGTATAATCTAGTTTGTTAATCATCGGTATCCATGCAATCCCCTCATTTCCAGTCCTCAGGATCCATGGAAAATTCCAGATTAAGTAAATGTACCTTTAACATCAAACAGTTGCTCAATCTAACCTCATGTAAACAAACGTCATGGCTGCTAGATCTATGTATCAGTTATTACCTCCCCTCGCTTCCCTTCACTTCCGTTACTATGGTTGTATTATTGCGCGGTAAATTTGAACTCATTAAAAGCAGCACAATTTTACATCCAACTTTGTTTTATTTATTTTAAAATTAAATTATAAGGAATGACTCTAATTCTTGGCCAAATTATCGAGTATAATCTGGTTTGGGTCAGTTTACGCTTTTTTATAATCCGCTAGAGTCATTAATGTTATTTCCAAGCAATTACTATGGACTAATGGACTACATTATTGTATTATTATTATGCCCCCCTTCAAAGAAGGGAGGGCATATTGCTTTGCTGCTGTCTGTGGGTCGGTCGGTCTGTCGGTCCACTTAGTTTCCATTCATTTTCTCCGCAACCATTTAACATACTGAAATGAAATTCAGTATACAGATATATCACATGAATATCTAGGTCAAGTTCTGTTTTGGGTACGATTGCGCCATTTTTGACAGAGTTAGGCCCCTTGGACTTAGAAAAAAATCAATTATTTGCAGTTTCTGTTCATTTTCTCCGCAACCATTTAACATACTGAAATGAAATTTGGTATACAGATATATCACATGAATATCTTGGTCAAGTTCTGTTTTGGGTACGATTGCGCCATTTTTGACAGAGTTAGGCCCCTTGGACTTAGAAAAAATTCCAATTATTTGCAGTTTCCTTTCATTTTCTTTGCAGAGGTTGCACATACTGAAATGAAATTTGGTATAGAGACTTATCAGATAAATATCTTGGTCAAGTTCTGCTTTGGGTACGATTGCACCATTTTTGATAGAGTTATGCCCTTTTGGACTTAGAAAAATTCCAATTTGGGGGGAGGGGGGCATAAGTGTTTTACAAACATCTCTTGTTTAATTTTGTTTTTATTCTCGCCTCTCATTGGTTGATTTCCAAAAAGGAACGCAAATTATTTTGTATAATCTGGTTTGGTATGGTGACACACCCCCTTGACGACCAGCTTTATCATCTTATCCATGCAATCCCATCATTTCCAGTCCTTGGAATCAATGGAAATTCCAGATTTAATAAATGTACCTTTAACTTCAAACAGTTACTCGATCTTACCTCATGTAAACAAACATCATGGCTGCAGATCTATGTACATGTATCAGTTATTACCTCGGAGTCCCCTCGCTTCCCATCACTTCCGTTTCTACGGTTGTTTTATTTGGCGGTAAATTTGAACTCATAAAAAGTACCAGATTTTTACATCCACAGTTGTTTAATTATTTTAAAATTGAAATATAAGGAATGACTCTATTTCTTGGCCAAATTGTCAAGTATTATCTGGTTTGGGTCAGTTTACGCTTTTTTATAATCCGCTAGAGTCATTCCTGAATTGTATTGCAGTACAGCTGTATATTAGTAAAATTGTCCAGCCCTAGGTAATTGTAATTATATTTTTTCAGGAATTGCAAAAATGATATGGGCCTTTACTCAGCAATTGAACTACAGGATAAATTTGATCTTGACAGTGTTTTAGATGTGAAAGTAAGTGTTTTTTAAAAAATATCTTTTGTTTCTGATTTTGCCAAACCATCAAACATGTTTAATTGTTATGCAGTAAATTTCATTTTTAGGTCTCACATAATTTTCATGTTTCTCAGTGTCAAAGAATTTTTAATCCATCTGTACCTTTAAGAAAAATATCTTTTGCTGTTAAAATAGTTTGACAATTTTTAATTGAATTTAATCGCATTTTCAAAAGGTTATTATTTGAAGAAAATTTCATATCTCGGATCTTTTGACCAAGCAATCTTGATGTTTCTGTGATATTCATTGAGTATTAATTGAACATTTGTTTAGATTGTAGATTTATCATTAACTTTAACCATTCTATGTTCTTTTCAATATTACAGAATGTAATGGATGAAATTGACACATTTATGAGTGGTGGAATCTCCTATATACCAAATGTTACAATCCTAACCCCAGAACTTAGAAAAGCCTTGGGAGATTTTGCCAACTCATCCATATCTCCAAGTGTTATCACAAGTTATGAAACAGAGGTAGATAGCTTTTTTTTTATTTACAAAAGGAAACATTGAAAGAGAAATACATGACATTCATTATTTATATACATGTCATTTTTATTACAGTTAAACAAAACACCCATTCCAGATTTGAATAAGACAATAGCTGATTTGAGAAATTATAAGCTTGTAAGTAGTCCTTATTGATTTTATTATTTGAAGCAAAATCTTGCAAATTTTTGTTGTCTTCAATGTTGTGCATAAAGCAGTTATAATTTTTTTTATTTTTCTAAGAACCCTATTAATGAACTTTCTTGTCAGCTAATCTTTTGAGAAAGACACCTAGTATAATAAAAGTTAAGTTTTGGTATGAAGCACACATACATATTTCCATATGAACCTTTTAACATATTTGTATTAGTGCTATTTGCCTGCAAGAAATATCCATGAGTTTTGCAAATATTTTCATATTTAACTATAAATAGATAGGGCATTTATGTATAGTTTCCTCATGCAGGCATGAAAATTATTTTCACAGATGGATTTGGAACTTAAAAAGTGAAAATTAAAGTTATTCCCAAAAGTACATTGTTTACAAATGTATCTCACTTTCAACGAGCATTTGAGTGTATGTGGACAGAGTGGGAAGGGTCAAATATTGTTTACTTGGTTGTATTTTAAAAGGTCATATAAGAAAGATATGGAATCAGACTATTAAGACTTTCCAAAATAATTTTTGTTTTATCACTATTAAAAGATTACAAAAAAAAGTAAATAAATGTTTAGCATGTACATGTATAGAATGAGAATGAATTATTTGTTTCATTGATTTTATTTTTTGATAATAAATGAATATAAGTGGATTAAATATAATTTTACTATTTTGTAGAATGACCAAGCAGACATGATTCAAAGCTTTCGAGATGTAGAATTAAAAAACTTTACAGTCAAAATGGTATGTTTAATTGTATCAGATTTATTTTCTGGCAAATGGGTACAAGTCCATTTAAGCCTTATTTTATATGATACATTAAAAAGAAAAAAAACATGGCACTATCAATTTCTTATTTATAGTAGTTTTTAGCTCACCTGTGCTGAAAAAACTTGACAGTCAACATGGTTTGTTAATAGTATCAGATTTTTTGAAGGCAAATGAGTACAAGTCCATTTGAGCCATATTTTATTCGATACATTATAAAGAAAAAAAACATGGCGCTATCAATTTCCTATTTATAGTAGTTTTTAGCTCACCTGTGCTGAAAGCTAAAGTGAGCTTTTCTGATCACATTTTGTCTGTAGTCTGCCTGTCTGTTCCTCTGTAAACTTTTCTCATTTTCGATTTCTTCTCCAGATCCACTCTGCAAATTTCAACCAAACTTGCCACAAACTATTCTTGGATGAAGGGGATTCAACTTTGTTTAATTGAATGGCATTGCCCTCATTCAAGAGGATATAATTCAGAAAAAGTAATGATTCATTGGCATGTTTTAAAAAATCTTGTCAAGATCCACTGGGTCCAAAAAAAATGGAAACTTTACATTTTTTACATGGTCTACATTCAAATTTGTTCATATGATGAATCTGTTGGGGTATGTTGGTACCACAGTGTGGGATCAGAAGAAATATAGAAAAAAAATCTTTAAAATCTTCTGCACAAGAACAGCAAAGTGATCTGACATAGAAGCATTCTTAGGTAGTTGAAAATTCAAGTACACCCCCATTCATTGTAAACTTTTCAATACTAAACTGATTTATACTTTTAGTCTTTTACCCAGCCAATATGTACTCAGTTGAACAATGTGGCCCATGGGCGTGTTGTAATTGAATATTTTATAATTCAAATTTATTGTATTAAGAACTAAGAAATTGTGCAGAATTTTTTAAATAGAGATGAAAACAAAAATCTGCTCAAAAGCTTGGGAACAAACCTCTTTAACAGCAGTTTAGTACTTAACTAGGACTCCAGCTCCAGTAAACAGGATTTTTGGATAAAAATTTTCATGGTAATAAAAACATTTTGGAGAATTCTGAAGAACGACTGAGCTAAGTTAATCAGGTGGGCATTGTGGCCCTGGTCCTCTTCTTTATCAGTGATTGGTTTTATTAGTATAATTGGTAAAGAATAAAAGTAAAGGCTGTAGAAAGATGTGCTTATATACAAGAAATAAGAAGTACAATACATGTATTTCACTAAAATTCCTTCTGAATTTTTTTACTGTAGGACAATTTGAAAACAGCACTGAGTGTTTTAAAGGGCCATACAAATTTACAGGTACGTATTGTCAATGGTGAAAGATGATTTAAGATTTTACTAAGAATTGAATATGAATGTTGTTGAATGTTGATTAAATTTTTTTCAACATTTGTTTTAGGGAGCAGTAAATAACCTGACAACATCTCTTGGTGCATCTGAGCTCAAATATAATTCAGAGAAAAATCAGCTTGTGACAGATGTAAATATCTTTTAATGCTTTTAATGATTTATCTTAATTGTAAATCTGTATTAAAAGTTATTTTTGTGTTTCTCAAAGTAATACTATTAAAGTTTTAATGCTTGAAGAGTTGTATGAAATACAGAATATTTGAAGCTGGAATGATTGTCGTGAAAAACAGTTTCTTTCTGAAGTGGTTAAGTAAAATGAAATGAATGAATTAAAATATAATATTTTTATTTGCAGGGACTAAATAAGACAGTGAATAATGTAAAAAACTATACACTTGGTACAATTGAAAATGTTAAAAATGAGGTATGTTTTTTAGTATTAACTGATAATTTGAAAATATTAATGTGTATTTTATAGTAAGATTCTTATTGCTCTAAATACCTTGGTTGAATGGAAACTAAAATCTTGGCAATTCACAAAATAAATGTGTTAGAAAAGGAGTTTAATCATTTTCTCTTGGTAAACTGGGAGATAAATATAAATTTCATTTTATAACAGTAACACATTTTTTTAAAAATGGTTTGTAGGTGCGGTACAATATAGGGAAATGTAAACCTGTATATGAAGCTGTCCAAAAGTTATCAGACTCCATTTGTCTGGTTCTGTTAGATCCTTATGTGAGTACCTATTTGGTCATTTACCTTGATTACTATTTAACTTTTTTGAGCTAAAAATTATAATTATACCCCTGCTGCAAAGGAGAGAGGGGTATACTGCTTTACCCTTGTGTGTCTGTCTTTCCGATCGTCTGTCTGTCCGTCAGTAACAAATTTTTGTTGAAGTTTTCTCAGCAACTACTCATCGCAGATGCTTGAAATTTTAACACAATCTTCTCTGAGACATGTCATATGGTGGGATTTATTTTTGTCAAAATCTAATGTCAACTTCCTGTTCGTCCGTGAGTCTATCCGTTTCATTCATAACAAATTTTCGTCACAGTTTTCAAAGCAACTACTCATTGCAGATGCTTGAAATTTTAACACAATCTTCTCTGAGGCATGCCACATGATGGGATTTATTCTTGTTTAAATCTGTCTGTATATTTCATACATTCTTTGCAGAGGTTGCACATATTGAAATAAATTTTAGTATACAGATTTTTCGGCTGAATATTTAGGTCAAGTTCTGTTTTGGGTATGATTGCACCATTGTAGACAGAGTTATGCCCCTTGGACTTAGAAAAACTTAACTTATTTGCAGTTTCCGTTCATTTTCTTTGCAGAGTGCACATATTGAAATGAAATTTAGTATACAGATGTTTCAGCTGAATTTCTAGGTCAAGTTCTGTTTTGGGTAGGATTGCACCATTGTAGACAGAGTTATGCCTTTTTGGACTTAGAAAAAATCCAATTTGGGGGGAGGGGGCATAAGTGTTTTACAAACATCTCTTGTACATTTACAAATGAAGGGCTGCACACTCTTCACAATGAGATAAATTGGAAATGGAAAAATAAGATTGATTCCAGTCTTCTTGTCCAGATTTGTAGTTTTGATTAAGTACATTTAAAACAGTTGATCATAAATTTTTATTTTGATACATTTCTTTTATTTTTCTCTTCAGAATACCTTCTGGTTTGGGTTAGGTTGGGGAATATTTTTCTGCATTCCAAGCATAATATTTGCCTTACTGCTGGCAAACATGTATCAGAGAGAAGAGAAGTTTGATAAAGACCTTCACAAAGCCAAGAAGGAGAGCAGGCAGAAGCAGGAAAGGCAGGACTTTGACAGCCCGTATGTTCATAGTGAAATTATTCTCTCCATATACCATGTAGTCATTATCAGAGTTTCAAAGGATGTACTGATTCAGACTATCTTTTAATTTGAAAATGAATTAATAATTTTCGTAGAAAAATAAACTTTAAAAAATTAGCAGTAAAATGCTTAAGTTCAATTTATCAATACCAGATATTTATAAAGGTAAAGGGGCATTTAATATTCTATGGTGTACAGTTTTAAAGTTTTTAGCTGTTAGAAAGAGTTTATCTACTGAAATAATTTTTGTAGAATGATGGAGCAGTACCATGATGATAGCATTCCATTGACCAGGTGAGTACTTTAGCATTTCCTGTTGTGGTGCACTATGGGTATTATATATATACTAGTTGTTTGTGGTTTGGGGTGGTCGTTTAATTATTAAATGTGTTGTGTTTAGAATAACAAATCTCTAATTTTATCACTTAATGTTACACATTTAAAAATTTCTTCATAAGTTTATTCACATAAACATATTTTTCTTTATAGAAATCATTTTTGACATTCCTTCCATCTTTTTCTAACTTATATGCTTATGTATGTGTCTAGGTGTAGGGTGCATCAAAACAATACTTGTAAGGGTGAAGGTTGAGGGTATAAGCACATTAGTCTCCTTTGGTCCCTACATCCATACATTGATAATTAGAGCTCATGATCCTAAACCTGGTCAGGTTCATCAGGTCCATATTTTGTTTAACTGTTGGGCCCTATGAATGGGAATTTATTACAAATCCTTATTTTTATATTGTAATTTTTGCTTGAGGTCAAGGTCTTTTTGACTGTTCTTTAGTTAAAGGTCTTTTTTTCTTTTAAATATTTTCTGAAGCTATTCAAGGTCATTACTAAACTCCACACATTAATATTTTAAGATTAACATTACCAGTAGAATTAAACATACCATATATTTTTACAGTTTCACATTGTGAATACCCTAGTTACCTTTCCCGCCATAACACTGGTTTGATTCATTATAATACCAAATAAGTTATTGTAATTCAAGTTCTGGGATTTTATATTTTACCTATTCAAAAGTTAGTGAGCATGTGAAAATTTATTTTATTATCTGTTATTAAAATAAGGGGGGCATTTAAAAATTTGACTTGTGCATTCTCTAATCCTGTAGTCCTCCAAATGGTGGATATGGTCGATCAAACAATGGGGCGGTCAACCAAGGCTACTACAATGATCGCCGTGACGATTATCACCGTGGAAATCAGTACCGTGATGATTATCGCCATGACGATTATCGGGGCAGTCGAGGGGACCCCTACTATAGACAGGGTGAGCGAGACTACCCCCCTCCCTCCTATCATGATTCCCGCCATTACCCCGGCCCAGGGCCTCATGACGCTTACCCAGTGCTGCCCACAAAACAACGATACTAATTATCTGCACTGTAAGTAGTCATATGTAATCAGAATATATAGCTCATTATGATCAATTGTAAGCTAATAATACTGGAGGATTGGGAATATGCTGAATTGTATCTATACATGTATTATTATGTGTGTAATCTCATGAAATGAAGGCTTATAAGTAGAATGTGCATTTTGAGCTGTAGGATTGAAAATTTTCTGCTATTTATTTTTAGGCATAATATTTTCTTCATCATTTTGACTGCTACTCTTTATCAATTTTTCTATATTTATGACTTTTATCACATTTCCTTCACTATTATTTATTTTCTACATTTCTTTAGAAGTATTTTTTTCTATAGAGAGAATTTTATGTAGACAAATCATTTTTGTTTTTTCAGCTGACTCAGGGGCAGATAATAAGTTCTGAATAATTATTAGTTTCCTTTTCATATCACTCTTTTGTCACCTTAATTAGTCTTCTCTGCATGTTAATTTAGAAGGCATAAAATTTTCAGTTTAGTCACTTAATTGTGTTGAATTGATAGAATTTAAATGAAAATCTGATGAAATGAAAATGCTTTTGGTTGGGAGAATCCAATTATTTAAAGATATAGTGAGTTATAAAAATAAATTGAATTAAGATCTTTGCTTATGGTGAAGAGTTAAAGTTAAATGTCCTCTTAATTCCTGATTTTTATCTTGCATGTATACAAAAAAAAAAACTTAAATAATACAAAAAGTCAATAATTTATCCAGTATTTTCATTCCATCTTGATGAAATTGTTCAAACTTACAAAATAATAATTTGAAAAAATTTGAAAAACACGCACAACACGTAAAACATACTGCTTTTTGTGATGTTGATGTTTGTATAAAGACTGTTGGCCTTATGTGTTAATGCTAAAACACAAGCTAGAAGATCACTTTGGGGATTGATTTTGGAATTTTTTTTTCTCTTTTGTTTTTTGTGAAATTTTACAAATGGTTTGGTTTATTGAACTTTGATAATAAAAAAATTAACTTTGCATCAAAACAAAATCTACCCTGGCTGCAAAATAAATTTTGTGAAAAAAAACAACCTATAATAAGTTTATGCGACAAATAATGCAGAAAGCATCTGACTATAATTATTGCATGATTCTAGGGCTAGAATAAAAGTATTCAGAGCCCTCATGACATAATTCCCATCCAGTATAAGTCCTTAGGTCTTTAGGTGGAAATGATTATATATAGACTTGTTGCATGAAACACCCTTTACAAAAGATTGTATATAGAATTATTGATGACCCCCTAAATGTATACAATAACCATGTAAATGTATATAAAATTATAGAATATGATATATATTATTGATCAGAAGTGTAAATGTTTATGTGTATACAGTATATAGCTACCCCGATAGATTACAATACATGTACTCATTTTAAAACTATATAGCAAAAACAGTATTCCGATTTTAACTTTTAATTTTAACCTAAAAAAATTAAATTTGGGATTCAATGTACATGTATATATAGATTATTAAAATAGATTGCCTACTAGTGATAGAAACTATTCATTTATACATAATTTTTGTTTCTTCAAACTAACTCAAATGATTTCATTTTTATCTCTTACAGAGCAGGAGACTGGTGACAAAAACTGAATGTTAATTATCCAAAGACTTTCTAGAGAATTATCCGAAGATAGAAAATTATCCGAAGATGGAGAGTTTTCTTGAGATTGAATGCAGAGCTGTGATATGATCTCATACCAAAAGAAAGAAGCCCAGAATTTTAATCCCAAATATTGTTTAATTTGTTACCAGGCGAAAAAAAAACACAGGTTGTTGTTTGTTGGAATATGAAAAACAGTGTCAATTTGATTGTAGTCAAAGATGACATTTTGTTATTTGATGTTGAATCATTTGTTTTTCATGCTAACTTTGTATTTAGGAATTGGGAAGTGAGAGCTTTTAAAGTTTGAATGAATGGCATGGAAGAACACAATTGGTTTTCAATTTTAATTTTTTATATTTCAAAGATGAACCTTGTGCTATCACTTTTTTGTTCATAGGATATTTTTATATAAGAATTGATCTTTTTGATCACAGAGTTCTTATTTTGTTTTTGTATTGGCAATTTATAGACTATTTATGATTTTTCTGTTTTGCTCACAAAGTTCTTAAACGTCTTTCCCAAAAAGGTTTTTTTTTGTTTGTTTTGAAAACAAAAATCATTCCACAAGATGTCATGGCTCAAAAATTATTTCTCTACATTATTCATTACCCCTTTCATTCCAGACAACTATCTAACGGGTCTAACGTTCTGTTCTGTTCTCTTTTGTATGTTTTTTTTTTTTTTAAAAACCTATATGTTAGTGTGTGTTCAGTTAAAATCTGTGTACATATATATGTTTGAAATGTGAGTAAAATTGAGAAAACTTTTCTGTTTTAAAAAAATGGTGCTATAGTTTTCCAACATTTTCCGTTTCCCAATTCAAATTTGATATATGACCCTAAAATGGCTTATATTTCAGTGATTGTTAGCACTAGCTTATTTCTGTGTGCTGCTAGCTAACTTAATTTTAGCATATGTATATTTTAAAAACACTTTGATGAAAAAAAACCAACATAATATACATGTTATTTGGTGTATTGTATTATATTTTTCTTTGATAAATAATTTTTGTCAGATCCATTTACAGGAGAGAAAAAAGAGAGTGTTTGTTTCTAAAAGCAACAATTTTATATGTTGCTTAAATGTTCATAGAATCATGTGTCTTTGGTACAAAACATTTTGGAAGATTGTGATTTATATTTTCAATGAAATCTACTTGCATATCAGATGTACTATGCAAATTGTAAAAGGTTGCTAGGAGCTGTATAGGGGGTGTGTTAAAGATCAAAATGGTTACATACATGTAAATCTACAGTCTTGAACAATATGCTAGCCTAGCTGCTATTCAGTAGACCTATATACTGGTATCTTACATAGCAGCTAGTCTAGCTGCTATGATTTAAAACCCATCCCATAAATACCCCCGGGTATGCATTTGTTATAGAGTAGGAATGGTAGGTCAATAATATTGTAACAGTATATACCTTTGAGATGAATTTTTTGTTGATTGATATAAAAAATGAGATAAAAATGATTGATGGAAAGTACTTTAATATCCTAATAATTATTTTTGATTTTTTTTTTTCATTTTGGATCACCGTTTAATCAATATTATTTTTCAAAGGGATGTTGTGTATAGACTCTAGGTATATATTACAATTTCCTGAATTAAAAAAAAAAATGTGTGCTACAAGAATTTAAAAAACAGCTTTAAAAATATCTATGATAATTGTATTTAAAAAGAATTTTTAATATTTTTAAATATATATTTATATAAAAAAATGTTTTCTTGCCAAGGCAATCCTAGCTAGTGAAGAAATAATGATAAACGCTAAAGTTAATATAATTTTATGCCATTAGAAAACACCTCCAAGTGATATGCCTTGATATGATGTGTTTACTCAATGAATAACTAAATTATAAGAAAGGGAAGAAAGGGAATTTGATTAGTTCCATATCAATTTCCCCCAGTATTTCAACACATCAACGAAATCTTGAAGAATAAATATGTACATGTATAAATGAATGCTGTGTAGATGCTGACTCCAGAATTGTCACTTATAGGGACATATATGTTAAATTAGCAGGTTTAGTGGAAGCCCTGGGTGAATTTTGTAGTTTTAAATAATCTGCAGGTCTTAATTAGTTGATAGCAAGTGACATTAGTTTAATTAAACCAACTATTATTTTCATTATTTATAACCAAGTTAAAAAAACAAACTTAAAAAAAAACATCATTTCCAGAATATAAAGAATGTCTCAAATGTTTTATATATTTTATGCACATGAATTGGTAATAATAAGAACAATCTTTTACAGTTTAAGAAAAAAAACTGTCTATGTGAAAGTAATTTCACGAATGAAAGATGTTAGAATATTTTTCTGTACATGATAAAAACCACTATCTTTATATATAATCACCAAAGATCTTTCTTTTAGAGTTTTAGTTAAACAGGATACATGTTTAAACAAAGATGCAAAAATTGTGCAATGTAGCAACCTCATTTGAGAAGACGAAAAATATTAAACAGGCAAAATTGCTTAACCATACTTTGCCATTTGAAATATTCACACATTGATGAGATTTTTAATACAGTTATTAAATGTAAATAATGATACACCATATGTAGCCATTTATTTTTAGAATATGTACATTTTATGTACAAGTTTTTAACCAGATTTTTAAGAGAATGTGATATATCCAAAAACCGTCCTTTTATTAAAAGGATACTTTGACCTTAGCTGAGGGTTATAACAGTGGTGAAATGGTTGTAATGAATGCATAATAATTAATCCCCATTACTGATCTCATCTAATGTAAATGTTAACCTATTACCAAATTATTTACCAGAGTACTAATTTTTGTCTCTTTTGACTTCTGTATATATACAGAATGTGTTGTCCCATGAATTTATTCTATAGCTTTCATGTTCTTTACAAAGTTTCCCCCCAGAAACACTTAACGAGGTCCTATGTACAGTGTGCCTTTGAGAAAATTGGGACCAGATTTTGTAAGAGTCCTGTATAACATTCCACCACTGTCAAGAATTATATTTTATAATGATTTTATAAATGCTTAGGTTGATTGAGAATTATGCATTGTACAACCTTATTATTGTCTGAATGTTGTATGCATCCATCATTAAGCCCTTAAATTCATTAAAATTAAGACTGGTTTCTTTTTGTTTTTTGGAGATAAAGCATCTTACTTTTTCTATTAGCTCACCTGAGCCAAAACTGAATTGCACAGGTGAGTGATGTGTTCCAGAAGCCTGTTGTTAAGATGAATTGCTAGGACTAAATCTAAAGTAGGTAATATATTCTTTACAAGGATTGTCCAATGCATTTTGCATTTCTAACCACATGATTTTCTTCCAGTATTTTAATTTCAAATGATCAGTTGTTGAATTTCAATATTATGTTAATAGACTGGCAAAAGAAATTGATTTAATATGAAATGTCTTTGGAATCAAGAATTCTCAGTCATGACACACCTAGAGTCTTATTAATAGAATAATTATAGACCCATTTCTCTTACAAGTTCTGTCTGTAAAGTTATGTAAAGTTATGTAGAAAATACTTTACAAGTATATGTACAATTATATAAAAGACTACGAATTGATATCAAAAAATCAATCTGGGTTCCAACCAGGTGACTCTACAATAAATCAACTAGTCGAAATATATGATAAAATTATGTCAAATCTTGATAAAGGCCGAGACTTCAGATTTATATTCTGTGATATTTCAAAGGCCTTTGACAGGGTCTGGCATAAAGGACTTATTTTTAAACTTAAAAACTTAGGCTTCAAAAATAATATTTTGAGATGGATTAAAGACTACCTTACTCACAGACAACAAAAAGTAAATGTAGAAGGCTTTTCCTCAACCTTTAAAACTGTTGATGCAGGAGTACCTCAGGGGTCTGTGCTAGGCCCATTTTTAGGTCACCTGAGTAACTCAGGTGACCTATTGCTATCCGTTTTCGTCCGTCGTCGTCCGTCGTGTGTCGTGTGTTAACATTTGAACATTTTCAGCTTCTTCTCTGAAACCACTGAACCAATTTCAACTTAATTTGGTATACAGCATCTATGGGTGGAGGGGAACAAAAATTGTGAATTTCATGGTCCCCACCCCCCTGGGGCCTGAGGGGTGGGGCCAAAACCACTAAAATTATTGCAATCTTTAAAAATCTTCTCCTTTACTCCTGGACATCAAGCAGGCAAACTGTTGGCATGAATGTAATAAGCATTGAGTCCTTTACCAAAATTGTGAAATTCATGGCCCCAGGGTCAGGGGTTCTGGTGTTAGGGCGGGGCTCTATTGATTATAAAGTAAAAATACATTAATTCTTTGAAAATATTTTCCTTTGCTTTTGGGTTTTATGCCAATGATCCAAATATATATATATATTTATGATGAAGAGAGATGCATCTAGCAAAGTTTTTTTTATGCCCCCAGGGTCAGAGGGGGAGGGGGGTTACATAGTCTGAAAATAAATTAATGCTTTGAAATCTGCTCTTTGGTATTAATCAACCATTTTATGATAAAATTTGCAAAATTTTGAAATATGTGGCCCATAGGTCAGTGGTGCCTTTAGGGTGAGGTGCACAACTAGGTATAAAGTGTAAGTGCATTTTCTCTTTGTTACTCTGATCTACCTCTGGGTATTAAGTAAATAGAGTAAGCATGCTAAATTAATAATTATGATAAGCAATGGTGCCTCTTTCAAAATTGTGAATTGTGAATTTCATGGCCTCTGGTTTAAAACACGAACCAAATTCAATTGTTTGAAAGTTGTTACACAATACTCAGGTGACCTATAAGGCCCGTGGGCCTCTTGTTATTCTTATTATACATTAATGATATTACTGAAGGCATACATAATGAAATTAGATTATTCGCGGATGATACATCATTGTTTGCAATAGTGGACACTGATATTAATACTGCTACTTCATCCCTTACAACCGATCTTGATAAAATAAAGAAATGGTCAAACTCTTGGGCAGTAGACTTCAATGCTGATAAAACAAAAAATGTTAATTTTACAAGAAAGCAACGACTCTTCCCAGACATTCATTTTGGTGAAAGCGGAAAAATTATTGAACAATCTAAGTCATACACATCTAGGACTTCTTTTCCAATCCGATGGTAGCTGGAATAATCATATTTCTGCTATTTACGAAAAAGCTTGTAAGAGATTAAATATCTTAAGACTATTAAAACACACATTAGATAGAAATTCTTTAATTTAGATATATCTAGCGTTCATTAGACTGGTCCTTGAATATGCTGATGTAGTATGGGATAATTGCTCACAAGAAAATGCAGAATTGTTAGAAAAGGTCCAAGTAGAAGCAGCAAGAATTATTACTGGTCTGAGAGTAAATTCCTCAAGATCTAATCTATACGACGAACTCGGCTGGGAGCCATTATATCAGAGAAGAACAAATCATAAACTAATTTTATTTTATAAAATGTTCCATGGTATTGCCCCTAATTATCTTAACGAATTATTACAGCCCTTCCAACCAGTGCAACACTCTTATAGTTTGAGATCAGATGGTAATAATCTTTCTTTACCATTATGTCGAACTGTATCATACTATGAAAGTTTTATTCCTTCAACCATAAAACTGTGGAATAATCTTAGTTCTGATGTGAGAATGTCACCTTCTTTATCAATTTTCAAGTCAAAAATAAACCAACCTTTTAGCAGTTGTAAATACTTCAACTATGGTAGCAGAAATGAGAATATACTTCACTGTCAACTACGTAATAAAGCTAGTAATCTTAAAACACACCTAAAAAATCATTATATAATAGCCGATGCATCTTGTCCGAAGTGTAATTACCATACAGAAGATAATGAACACTTTTTTATGGATTGTCCAGCATATAGCATTCAAAGAAACAAACTAAGAAAAAACTTAAATGAGCTTGATGTACCTTATGATCTAAAAATTCTTTTACAAGGGAGTTCAGAATATTCGTTCCAAACGAACCTCAATATTATAAAAAATGTACATGAATATATCAAGTTAACAAAACGTTTTTAAGCGCATTCTTCTATTTTTTATATGCATTTTTGTCATTTTATGTTATGCTTATTTTGATCTGGATCTGTGCGAGTCAGGGTGTGGTTGCGTGTGTGAGGGTGTGTGTGAATGCGTGTGTGAGCACTCATATCTAAATATGCATTGTTAATATATACTCTGTTCATTGTATTGTAACCTTGACCTGTTGTATAGAGAGGGTATCTATAGGCTTAAGCCTGTTGCCCAATCTATTCAGTTTACTGAATAAATATTGTTTAAATCACCTAGAGTCTTACGTAACTACAATCTCTGCAAAGCTTACTAGTTCTTGACTTGTCCTAATGACAATGAATTTCGTCAAGTTAAACCCTATGGTCATTAGCTGCATTTGAGCTTTCCCTGCCACCAATGAAAATACAAGGATGGAGAATGGGCACAGTGATTCCTATGTACATATAATTACTCCTTTAATATACATGTAATAGCTATTAATACATGTAAATGTAGACAAGATACATAATGTGCTAAGTTCACTTTATGCATAAAATGGCCCTGTAGAGATACCAATTTATGGACTATCATTCTATGTTCTATTTCAAACATTAAAATAAAGTAGAGACTTAGTGCTTTCATTTCCAGTAAAAACTTTCTCTGGAAAGTTCAAGTATAGGAAATATGCTCTATTAAATTTCAATGTTCTTGCATTTTAAGAAAAATGGGTAAATTCGAGTATTTTCAGAGAAGAAAAATAATACAAGTGCAATCCTTGATCCAAAAAATGCAACATATCTTGTAATCCTCAGAGACAGTTCTATCATTTGTTCCTTACATATCTTAGATCAGAGATTGCACTCCATATGAAATATAGCTTTAAATACCTACCGGTAGCATTTTTCAGGTTATAAGGAAAATGAAAAAACTCATGACACATCATGCTGCATTTACTAGCAAGAAATTTACATCATTTTTGATAGTTTCTTAATAGTCAAAGGTCTAAATGATGTTCAATGCATTGTCAACTAAATTAAGCAGTTGCAATTTTTCAAAGTTCAAAGGGCCAAAAAATGCCATAAGTGAACCTTGTTCTTTAAATTACTTTTGCCGTATTTTTCCATAGCTTAAAGTAAAGCAGTATGTCATTTAACTGGTTTGAATTTATAAATCAGGATTGACCTGTAGGGAAAATACATGATTACGATGACTTCAGTATTACCAAATTCAATCAGAAAGAGGGGGAAAAAATTGTTTACTTGTACATATAAAAATATAATCAGGTACTCATAAAAAATATTTAAATAAAGACTAAAAATGACAATATTAATATTTATTTCGTTTTTAAATCATGAGAAACATATGAAGGCATAAGGAATTTTTCCTTTACATGTATATCACAACACAGCTATTTGCTGATACAATGTAAAATTTAGACATATTTACACAGAAAATTAGCACTAATGGAGTTTATGGACCATCTCCTCTTTAGTAATCAGGTGATTAGTTTTGTTGACCAGTTGCATTAAGGTGTTTATGTTAAATGACCAGTCATTAAGGATGTCACTGGGGTCTTTATGTTCACTGAAATGCACTATTCCATCCAGACGATCAATCTTGGCCTGCACCGTTTTGTTTACTACCAAAGTGGAGAGAAACTCTTCTGTTTCCTGTGTTAAAAAAGAAATGGTAACTTTAATATGCATTTAGGCTTCAAAAATATGATACATTAAGCCTTTTATAGAAATCAGAGAATTTCAATCTAAAAATGGGATTTTAAATAAAACAATATACATGTACAAGGGCTTTTTGCACTTCATAATTCTCCATTTACTGTTTACGTGGTTATTTTCATCCCATACTATTTTCTCCTTTTCACACTTGCATTTTTTGCCCTGTTTTAAACACGCCCACTTGCAATGAGGGAGAGGAGGGCAAAAAAAGGTAGGAGAAATTACCCAATACATTGTAATATTTTCCTAAACTTATTTCTATTTTAAAGTGAAAAGTGTAATATTCATAAAAAAGATTTTTTAAAAACTTACTGATTCTGCCAGATCTAGAAGTTCCGCCATTCGCTTTGTCCTTATCCTTGTGTAGTACTTGGCCATCACTCGTATATTCTGAAATTGACAAAGTCAGCAACTTAAACAAGATTTCTAACCAAAAAGTCAGTTTTAACATTAAATAAATAAACAACAATCCTACCAAATGTATGACAAGGTGTTTAAAATACTCAAACATTGGCAGTTCCAGCAATGCTGTCTATATTTTGAATAAGTAATTTACGCAATATAGGTCGATACTCTTTTTCTCAGAACCGCTGGGGTCGCCCAATATACAGAATTCGACCTTTTTAAGGCTCAAGTTTACGAAAAATGCCCCCTAATCAGTAAAATTTGCGTTAATTTTAAAATCTGTGCCAATTTCTTAACTTTTTTCATTATTTTACGCAGAAAAATTAATGCCCCGGTTAACAATAAAGAATAAAATATTTATTCCATTGCTTTCTTACAAAATAAATTTCATTAACTATCCGTTGATGACAAAAGAAAAACAAGATGTGTTTGTGAAACACAAAATTATAGAATTTTACTATGTTCACTGCTGCTTGATATATACACATATGCGTGTTGTAGCAAATCCCTGGAGAAGAAACACGTGTAATGGTTTAACTACCTGCAAGGCATGATTACCAATTCCACATGCCGTTATAGGCTACGAGTTCATCACATCATTGAACAAACAAAGCCGTGAAATTAATGATGACTGTCAAATCGCGAATGTACTCTCAATTACATTAAACTTATAGCATGTTAATATGATTTCAATTCTTTACTGTTCCTTGATATATACATGCAAAGGTCATTTGCGTGTTTTAGCAAATCCCCGGAGAAGAAAAATAACAAGAGGCCCAAGGGCCACATCGCTCACCTGAGCAATTGGCTAGGAAAAAACACAGATCCGATAAGAACTGAAAGTAAACTGGG
>PRKT01000064.1:29481-85636 GCA_003671525.1 Saccostrea glomerata | reverse complement strand
TTTCCTATATATTCCTATGTAAAACTTTGATCGGCCATTTTGGCCCCATCCTACCCCCGGGGGTCATGATTTGAACAAACTTGAATCTACACTACCTGAGGATGATTCCACATGAGTTTCATCTTTCCTGGCCCAGTGGTTCTTGAGAAGAAGATTTTTTAAAATTTCCATTCATTTTTCTCTAATTCATAATTATCTCCCCTTGGAAAAGGGCCTGGCCCTTCGTTTGAACAAACTTGAATCCCCTTCACCCAAGGATACTTTGTACCAAGTTTGGGTGAAAGTGGCCCAGTGGTTCTTGAGAAGAAGATGAAAATGTGAAAAGTTTACAACGACAACAACGACAACGACGACAGACAACGGACAATTTTGATCAGAAAAGCTCACTTGAGCCTTTGGCTCAGGTGAGCTAAAAATGGCAGACATCGAAGTATTGTCATATACCGGAAAATAATGTTTGAATAAAATATATTAGGAATGTGTCCATGTTGTTCTGTAATAGGAATTAATATTCTTCGATCTCGGGTATTGTTGTATACTAACGTATTTACGTGTTATTGATGCCCTTGGTTTAAGAACAGCATTGAACAGGCAAGTTGGAAAAAATAAGTATCACAATTCAAAAACGTTTTAAGTTCATTGATATAAAACTTTATTTAAATGCTGTATTCACTAAAATACCAGTTTATTTACTTGATACGTTCGTGTCACCTATTTAATTTTAGAGGTTTACCTGTTCTGATACATAGTATCTGCCATATATCTGCCATATATGCGTAAGAATCTTTAGAAAATTGAGAAACAAAGCCTCGTCCTATGCAGCAGAGTCGTCCTATCTTAGGATTTTTCAAAAATTACGGCTGAAAATGAGCCTTTCAACCTATATTCCCCATCGATGTATAGCCAGAAAATTATGGTAACTTTAATTAAAATATCTAGAAAATGCTGTGTTTGAGCCTGACTTACATGTTCCACCACTCTATTTTTGAGATCCGTCCACCTCTTTGCTCCCCCCTCTAACTTTGTATTGAACACATGAGTAGCAGGACTTGAGGCAGAACCAAACTTAAGTTCACTCTCATATGTAGTACACAGCTGTTTCCAGTTAATCAGCTCAGATGTCGTGAAACACTTCAGTAGCTCTCTGAAATGTCATGCATAGTAAAAATCAGTGAAATTTCACATTTAACTTTAAAATTACCAGCAAGAAATAAGAATCACAGAAAAATTTGATTGGAAATGATATTTTTTTAACCGTATCACGAATAAAAGCTTTCACTTACTTGTACACAGGGATTTCTTCTAAGTGTTTATCTTCTTTCACTCGATGAATCAAATCAGATTGTTCATTGTCATAAGGGGCCAAGATCAGATATAGTACCACATAGCGCAGTGCCTAAAAATAACACCCACAATGTAACACACACCATCAAGTGGATTAATATAAATACTGTATGTTTACGATAAACCATTTTCATCTTTACAGTGGTTATAATTAAATCCATATTTATGTAAGAGATCATTGTGAATGTTTCAACTCTTTAAAAAACAGAATTCATTATTAATTGTTTAACCTCTCTCATTTTGTCCTTATCCTCTTTGATTTCTGGAGTTTCGTACACGGCTCTGTAATGTTTACATATCGCCAGGTAGGAACCTTCATGCTCGTCCAGCTCTATCATTAACTGATAGTACTTCAACTTCAGTTCCTACAAAACAAAGTCAAACTGTAATAGGATTCTACAGTAGCATTTCAAAATGAAACTGAACCCAAGGAAGCTTTTCTAAAATGGTTAATAATATGTAGATATATACCTTAATTACTTAAATCTGCATCTACTACTCTCTATTTTTCATAACATGATTAGTTTGTTAAAATGATCACATATGAATATGACATTGTCAGATACACTACATACAATGTTGTTTATCTATAATTCATCTTTTTTCTGCATAGCATAAATGAAAACTTAATAAAAGTTTTCATTTAAGAATCTTCTTATTTAAATAGAAACCTGCAAGTTTCTCTGTTAAAAGTATATGTTCTTACTGTGGTGTTTTTATCTTCAAAGAATTTGGTGTTGATTTTCTTGCTGATGATCTGTGTCCTGATGTAATCTTTTTTAGCCAGACATAACCTCATCTGCTCCAGGATAAATTCTATCTTCTCCTTCCTCTCCATGGAGCCAAAGGTCTCCACCTATAATTATCATTCAGGAGTATGACTAAAAATTTCCAGGTATCAAAAGTAAGTGTTAACACATACATTACTCAGTGACCAAAGTAATGCATCGCCTCAAAAGGTCCTAGAGATTCCTTTGATTTTGATAGCTCTCAGGCATTACCACCAAACTGGAAATACTCTAATCTGACAGTGACTACTCAGTATATGTTTTTCACATAGATGAATTAGAATATAAACCATGGTTTTTTTGTAAATTTTAATATTTGTGAACCTGAATTTCTCTGCAATATCATCGAACACTACTTTTGCATGAAACAAAAATTCTAATGTATCTCATTTTGCAGGTGTTTCAGACATTTATCTGAAACTATCTCCCCTGGCCTTCTGTTTTTTATTCTACGTACCTGCAGCTCTTGTAAGATGGTTGCTGCCTCAGCAATCTTTCCTGCATCCTCTTTGATTTTTGCTAGAGTTCGTGTCAGCCTGGCTCTTTCTATTTCTACATATATCTACAAAATCATGCATCACATAAAATTATTTATTTTTAAATAAGCACACATTTGCAGGTTTATAAATTATTCCATTTCAATTTATGATGTTAAAGTTTCAAACTAGGCAAAAGTAAAATTACAATAACGGAGCCTAGCCCTACCTTCCCAGCTGTTACTGTCCGTAGAGTATCTATGAGTTTCAGTTTTATGTCTAGGTTTGGTGTTTTTTCTACATATGTGCAGGCCTCTTGTATCATTTTTGTCACTGCCTAAAATAAAATGACACAATTGAAAAAAAAGAAGCAATTCATGTGCATGAAACAAAATATTGATGTATTAATAAAGCTCCCCCTCTTGCCGATTTATTGACCTCATACCTGCTTGATCTGTCCCCTTTTCTTGGTGAGTAAGATAATGTTCTCATTCAAAGCATCCCAGTTCTTGGCTTCAAAGCACATTTTTACTATGGCGACCAGAATACGACTTGTGGAATGTGTATCAGAAGCCTAAAACAAATGAATGAAAGGCATAAAATACAAATTTAATCTTATTTAACTGATTTGTGTAATGTGTATCAGATTTTACCAAGTTTGAACAAAATACTGTTTTTAAAGAGGAATAGTTCTGATTTTTAAAAAATAAGTACAGACGAACAGATACACAGACAGATCACATGAAATGTTATTGGTAAAAAAGCTGTTATGGTTCCACTGCCTGATCAGCTGACTGATACAGTAGAAAGGTAAGATTATTAACCTAACATTAGTGGACCATATTTGTTGACTATAATACTCACAGTTCTGGTTTGTTTTTCAAGTGACAATAAAGTCTCAAGTGCCTCTGTTAACTTCCCTTGCTGAAAAAGAAGACAGTTTATAAGTATTTGTCAGTTTTAATAGCAGTCAATGCAAAGAGCTGCAGGTTCTGGGAGCTATAAAAATTATGCCTTGGCAAAGAGAAATTCAGACATTTCACATTGATCAAAATGAATTTTTTTTCTGTAGTACATGTAACATACCTTTTTGAATTGCATCTTGCTGTAAACTACATTCTTGCACAAACAACAATGTTTAAATTATAACAAGTAAAATATTCTTGATTTAAAAGACCATGCAGATAAATAGTACATCCTTAATTAAATTCAGCACTGTTCAGACTGTGTCAGACATGGTTTCAGTAAATACAACTTATACACATCATGTAAGGTTGGGTCCTGAATAGGCACGATTTGATTAGCTCCAGAACTGTAGCTCTCTGCTTGAGAAAATTTGGACAGATAAAGAAGAGATCTACAGATCATTGCATTGTAAAAACCTTTGATTTATGTCGCCGATTTTTTGTCAGTAAATAAATTCAGTATCCAGGTCCAGTCAAGGGTGTACGGGGATTCATCCCAGGTTGTATTCAATACACCCTTCGGCATCAGGGTGTATGGAATAAAACCCTGGGTAAATCCCCGTACACCCTTGATTGAACCTAAATAACTAATAATACCTAAAGTAAGCGACAAAAAACCGGCGGCATAAATCAAAGGGTTTCTTTTACAACACATGGATCTGTAGCTTTCTGCTTTATCTGTCCAAATTTTCTCAAGCAGAGAGCTACGTACATTTCTGTGGCTATGGTTTAATTAGATGGATCTAATACTGAAAAACTAAAGAAACATCTGTGCTTGCCCTATTAATGGTTGCCCCACCAACAAACCAGTCTGAAAAATGGAATGCATATGTATGACTCCAAAGTGCGATGGTGACGCCAAAGTCCGATGGTCTCGCCAGATCCTGATAGTCTGTGCCAAACCCCGATGGCTCGCTGTCTTTACGGATGCCAAAGTCTGATGGTCACACTGAAGTCTGATAGCTGGTTTCCTATGAGACACGTTGCGCTAAAGTGCGATGGTCTGATACGCCAAAGTCCGATGGTGTGAAGGAACAATCAACGTTTATGACGTCTAGGGCTGTCACGGGTACCAGAAATGACCCTGAACGGCAGAGCAATTAATTCAGGTCGGGTATGGTTCCGTTTTTCCGGAATTTGGTTCGGTTCCAATTTGTATAATAGAGTAGATTTTACTATAAAAATGGCGTCAAAAACGAGAGATTTGTTAGTACATTGTCATTATCAGGTGATTTAAATAATTTGGTACAATTGTTGTCTAGTCAGGAGGCTACTTAAAACTAGATATAATGTTGCTATTTCTAAGATTAAATGAAAATATTCTTTTTATTGTTGAAAATAATACAAATCATAAGCTTTTATTCCATTACATACCCGACCCGAGAAACCCGAAACCGAACCTAAAAAAATCAGAACCGACCAGACCCGAATAATTTTGGAACAGTGACAGCCCTAATGATGTCACATTTGTCCAACGTCATGACGCTGTCCTGCATTCAAAATCCATTGATTTAGTATTTGTCTCGCATACAATTTTACTGATTTTGCTTATTGTTTTCGTCCACCAGAGCTATTAGGGTCGGTCCTTGAACACCATTCGACTGATAAGGGTTAGTTCTTGAACACCAATGTGTTTATTCGAACTCACCTGGGAGATTTAATGGTTAGTCGTCGCACACTATTGGACTGATTTGGGTTCGTCCTGCACCCATCCAAGATATCTAGCTTATACTTGTTACACAATTTGCGACTGATAAGTGTTTGTCTCGCACCTATATCCAAAAGATTAGGGTTAATCTTTGCATTTAATATTTATTGTGTATTTATTTTAAACAATTATGTCAATAGGCCCTTGGCATCGCGGCATTGCATTTTTGCTAGTGTTGTATAATCGGAAAAAATCTGAAACCGATTATCGGTTGATAATCGGAGTCTGATTTTAGTGATTAATCGAATTAATCGGTTTCCATATTTATTTTGAAACATATGTAAAATAAAGGATATATGACTCTATAAAATTTTTTTTTTACTATTCAATGTAACTAACAACTTATTAACATGAAATTTGGCAATTACAATAACAAGGTAACTACTAACTAGTAACTAGTACTAACTACTTGTAACTAACAAAATACATACCCGGTAACAACCTGGTGAAAAAAAGGGGCATGTATAGCGTTTTCCCAAACTTCTTACCAAGGACGACAGAGCGTTAAGTCGATGTAGTACCTTTATTGGCGTACGTTCGCCTGCAGAGTTTGCAAACGGCTCTTGACATGTCAGGGCTGTCGCAGTACCTTTTGGGGAAAATCCTCGACATTTTTGTCAAATTGGGAAAATTTTAAACATACTTTCATGTATTAACACCCCCCTCCAAGCAAAATATTTAATCATGAAAGCCATTTATCACTTTGAAAAGTATACTTGAAAAGCAAAAATTTACAGAACATAAGTCATAAGGTCTGATAAAATCTATATTTAACAGATCAAACATTTACTTACTAGGCAGGCATTTTTTCTTAATTTTCATATGATACAGAGACTGAAAAATGGGGGGGAGGTATTTCTTACTGTTTAATTGCATCTTAAATAAATCAAAAATTTAGATTATAAAGAATAATTTTATTGAAAGTATTAAGTTACTATTTATAATTTTCCTTTTAAAGGTAATATCATAAAATTGCCTAGATCTACAATTTATTTCTTTTTTTCTGGACATTTAACACATGCAAATGAAATAGATAGTATCCAAGATTTTATTTTAACTTATAATTCACTTAAAAATATATTTATTTATTTTATGAACTAACTCATAATGGTTATCCTTGTTAAATAATGTAAATAAGTTCTCCAACCCAATCTACGTATGACCTATGTATAGATCTCTATTCCATGACAGAGGAAATTCGAGTTAGAAATAAACGATCATGACAGGGTTGTTGCAGATTAAAATCAACCATGCATTACTGCTAAATGGATCAAATAAAGGATGCTTGTGTGGAAAATTAGGTGATATAAACAAGAAAACACGTTTTGGGGAATTTTTAAGTATGAAATTGGGATAATCTAGCACTTTGTGCCATTGGGAATGGGTCCGATATTCGGTCCAAATTTGACGGCCCCTGCATGTCTAAGTTTTGTTTCGTCGGCAGACTTCGATTTAGTGCCGGGGTAGGGAAGTATTTCTCGCTGGTCGTCCTCGTTGTCTGCGACACAGGGCGCCGCCATCTTTGCCAATGTAGTGTATTCGACTATTCGTGTCAACAACAGTTCGTTCTTTGTAAACTTGTACATTTACAGGTTTTACCAATTAATCGATCTCAAATTTCAATCCGATTAATCGAAATCGGTTGGGTTTCAGCGATAGATTCGGCGATGTCGGCGATAATGGAAACACCACTAATTTTTGCGCAGTAGTACTATGATGTCATAAATGTTAAGTGATTTCAGCACCATCGGACGTTGGCGTGTCAAACCATAGGGGCTTGGCGCAGACCATCAGAATTTGGCGTGACCATCGGGCTTTGGAGTCCATCACACTTTGGAGTCCTACATATATTGTATTCATAAAACTATATTTCACAAAAATGAACAATTTTGTACTTTAGCCTATGGTATTCCCTAAGGCTAAACCTGGCTTAGGGCTAATATAGGCCGCTAGCCAACCAAATTTATTCAAACCAAAGGAAATTCGGACTAATTTAAAAATTTCTCCATCTTTGTGGCACAATTTATAGTAAATAAATTACCTTTCAGTAAATATAAGATTATTTTGAGGGATTTGGTAAACAAAAACTAAAAATAAGCATAAATGATCGGTGAAAATGCTTATTTACAAGTATGACAAAGCTGTTTTGTCACGAGGCATAGCTCAAAATAATTGAACAAAAAGGTGAGAACAACTTAGATTAGACATATGAAAAATTGTAAAACATTTGAAGAACTGGACTTGCCTTTGCAAGCTTTTCACATTTTGGCAATTTTTCATCTACAGTGGAGCTGTAGTCCACTTCCATTTTTTGTTGTTTTTCATCGCCGGTGTCCGCCATGATTTCTCACAATCTCGTGTATAACGAGAAAAGTCGAGAAAGTCAAATTCTCATTTGGGTGAGATAATTTAAAGACGAATGTTTCTTAAAGATTGCAAAATTATTTTTTTTTATTCCACTGCTCAAATAACATACATATACATAGGCCTAACTGTTACATATTTTTAATACAGACTTTATCATTCGTAAGTTTAAGTTGACCCGGAAACATAAACGCTACCATTTCTGCTTTTAGAATAATCTCCGGATGGACTCCGATGTGTTCCGAACTGTGTAACAAGGTAGCAGAAGCTTTGCTGTGTTTTTCTGTAAATAACTTCTTCAGGGCATATTGATTTTTATATGACATTAGTTCAGATGGATTTAGGAAGCTTGCAATTCATTCTGTAACGTCAAGACGACTGTGTACGATGTTGCTGAAGGAATACAGAATATGCATGCCAATGACAGTTGCAGAGGTAAACTGTGCATGTGCCTGTAGGTCATTTAAACATGTGATATACTGATAGATGATTGACCCTTAGTTATTGGAAGCATTAATTCTTTCATTTTCTTTCGCTTATGAAGTTATATATATTTAAATCAAAGTTATTGAATTTAATGTAAAGTAGGGCAAATAAGATGTTTTAAACAGGGATAAGGTCACATGCAGACTTTCGACACTATCATTATACTTTATAATTGAGTAAGCGTGCATTGATATTAAATAAGCTTATAAAATATTTCAATTCCTAAGATAGTGAAGTGTACATATCTGTGTTCATAGGTTCTATGAGTCTTATCAGGCTGTGTATATATTTTTTACAACATACAGATAAAAAATTATGTAGATAAATTAATAAAAGATACGTGAAATAAAATCTTTTTTATTTACTTGAATAGCTTAATAATTTGACCTCATGTAGATTAGTTGATCTTGTTATAAAAGTTTAAAAAAAAAAACACTGAATAGCTTATTATTATTTTTTTTTATTGTTTACGATAGAAAGTAATTAATACAGTTGTATGTGGTAGACCATGGAAATTAGCTTCCCCTTTAAATGTTAAATCTTATGTAGAAACAGCTAGAAAAGTTAGATCCAGTCAATGTCCTTTACTTGTCACAAGCCTAAAAAATTCAAACACCAACAATTTTATATTATATAGTTAAATTTGAATTAAAAAGATATGTTATTAGGCAACAATTGAAATGCAAGTAGCTATGTAAATGCTAAAGGTTAGAATTGTAAACTTCCAGAGACTTCATTAAACTAATATGACTTAAACAATAGGGCATATATAAATAGAGATGTATATATATAAATTCAACATTGTAAATGAATGATGTTTCTGATTGTATGACTTGCACTTAAAGAGATTACTGATGAGTTATAAGAGAAATATTGGTTTAAACTCTAATGTGTTCCAAAAATGTTATTCAAAATTTTCTTAGTAATCTTTGAATTATTGTAATTATCAATGCATAAAGAGAAAAAATATATTCTTTAGCATAAATTTTCAATTGAAAGTTATCTAATTTTTGCATGTTCAAGAAATATTGAGCATTGGAGACAGTCATTACAAACATTTAACTTTATTGATATAATCATGCTCAGATAGGTAACCTTTCATTGGGCATGTTAGAACTGTTAAGATTACCATTCTATTATTAATTGATTTAATCTTGTCTAATGAGTTAACTGTGACAAATTTTACACATTAAAATCTTTTCTGTATAGTATCGCATTGGACAGCTTTATATGATCGCAAAACACAGTCATGAGCAGAGTGAGAAAGGAGAAGGCGTGGAAGTGGTCAAAAATGAAATTTGTGAACATTCAGTCCACGGTCAAGGACAGTTCACAGAAAAAAGAGTTCATCTCTCAAGGTAGGTGAAGGCCATATTTATTTCATTTTTTTTTAACATATGAATATTACATACACATTGATTGTTTGGAACACCCCCCTCCCTTGCAAAAGGTAATCCATGTCTCTGTTCTTACCACATCAAAGAAATTCAATTCCTTGACCTAATTGTGTCATTTCTGGATACCTAATTCTGAAGAAGGACCCAATACATGTACTTTAGCTGCAAGAGTTGGTCATGTCTTGTTCTGTTTTTGTCATTTTAGCCTAATTCACAAAGTCTAATTAAGGAAATGTTAAATGTGTTAAATCGTTAGCTTGATGTAGTGTGAGGAAGAAACAGTTTGTACATGATGATTCATCAGCTGCTTGAATGTTCTTTTAAAGGCTTATAAATTTAAATCCCATCAAGGAAATAAATGAACATTCTTCACAACATTAAAAAAAAAACTTGCCTATTTATATAAAATTTTCTTTAAAGATATGAATTTTAGCAAACAATGTATACCATAATGACACACAAGCACTTAAACTTTTACTTTTTAAAGAAATATTTTGATGTGAGGAGAGGAAGATAAACCATGGACAGATACAAGATTCAAATTTAAAGGAGCGCTAGCATATAATATTTGTGGGGTGAAGTGGGGTGGGGGATCCACCTTAAGACCTGTATAAATTGAAGGCAGATCTCATAAAAAATAATCTTATGACATAAATGTAGATTTGTTTTTTCATGGAGAAGTTAATTTTGAAATTTTATTGTCTTTTTTCTAGGAAATGTATCTTTTTCAGTATCCCTGAGAAAATTACTCTTTTGATAAAACATCAGTTCCGACTCTTAGGACAGCTAGTACATGATGTACATGATTTGTTTCCTTTGTAACAAAACATCATTTGTCCTACTTTAAGAACATAGTATATAATAATATACTGTCTAAATATAATACATGGCTCCAATATATTCTGAATGGGAGGAGGAACAAAGTGGGGAAATCCTGTTTTAGGACTAGATGATAATGATATGATGTATGTTTTATAGATTTAAATGTCTGATAAAACCGGCAGGTTTTTGCTGGCTCTTACAGTATCACCCAAGTTAAACATGTTGTCATATAAGTCTTCCAATTTATTCACAATACTCAAAAGCATGCTTCTGGTTATAAAACAAACCAATTCATAAACCAAGGCAGGCTACTGATAGATAAGTTGATGTTACAGAGGAATTTGACACAACCTCATTTAAGTAGATTTTTTTCCAGCTATAATTATTATTTTCAATTTTTTCATTCAATTAATAATTGAACAGTTTACTCCATATCTGGAATTTTTAACTGTATATTTTTGATCTTGTCTTTAATACCTGACCAGGATGTATGAATTTGGTATAATTCAATGGCCGGGACATAAAATCTTTCAAAGAGTATACGTGTAGTTTTTATCCAGTGCTTCCTATTTTATTCAACAATGTAAGATTAGCTGGTACATGCATATACTATTAAATTATATAGAAAGTCCTTGAAAATAACAAAGGAAATACAATAGTATTTTTAGGTAAGTATATTTGTTATACAAACCCCATCTGCTTGTTTTTAAAAATAAATTTAAAAGGAAAAAAAATGAATTTATAAAAGAGGTTTGCTTTCTATTTGAGGAAATATATTATTTTGTATACAAAATTTAATTAAAGCAGAAAAAATTAAGGAAGTATGTAAAAAAGTTAGAGATGTTGATCATATAGGGATATTTTCAATTAAAAAGAAAAAAAAGGTCTTGATCAGAAAAATACACTTCAATCCCATAATGTTTTCGATGAGACCTCCATTGGATAACAGTTATAGACCTCGGAGGCATTTGTTACATGTGATCTCTCGACTCAGCCAATATTTGTACGGAATGTTTTTTTATGCTGTTTACATTTGCTTCCTGATATGAAAATGACTGCAGCTTAATAGACAAATTGTACAGTAATTAATTAACAATACAATGTATATAGAATTTTAGGTAATAAATCTTTTGTATGAGGCAGATTATATAAATAGTTTAGCTTCCCATTCATACAAATAGACAAACCAATTTATTAAGGGGTATATAATCAGGTTACATTGGAAAATTATATTATGTTAATGAACATTTACCAAAGCAATTAGATCAACTTATAATAGGTTGCAGTTTTGTTAAGGGGATCGATTTACCACTGAGGTTAAAAATACAGAAATACTGTATCATAGGGAGCCGCATGATGAATAAAAGAAACTACATATTCTGTGACATAAAGAACTAGAGGATGATCGTATTCCATTTATAATAAAAATTATTGTACTTTATATAACAATTTAAAAGAAATTATCTTTAATAAACCAAAGCAAATAGAAGCCTTGAAATGTACTATTTTTTTTAGATTTAGTAATTTAACAATAATCTTTCAAAATCTAATTGTAACTTTCCAAGACAAACAGGAAGTTTATGTTATATTTCTTACAAAATTAAGACAAAGTTAGTAATTATTTCTTACAAATGTAAGTCATATTAAGAATATCAACGTTATAGTTTTAGTGATTGTATGTCAAAAGGGCCAATGTTTGTTATATAATGTACTATGTCAATACAAATGAATCATAACATTTTTGACTAAAATGCATCACACTATCTCTGTATAATATATTTATGATAAATTTAATTGATATGATTTTTGGACATAGAAAAAAAATTCTGTAAGTATTATATGTTAACCCCTTGGTGTAAGTCAAATGCTCATATACCCCTAGAAAAAATTTCAAATTAACTCAACAAAGTAAATATACTAGACAAACCTCATTATTTGGAACTCATTAGGACCGAGGAAAAACTAAGAGATATCCATTGGTTCAATATATCAAGGGTAAAACACATAGAAAAAAAGTAGTTTGGTGCCTGCAAATCAAATTTTACCTATCTAACCAATAAAGACATTCAACTTCGAAATATCTTATCATTGTTCAAGATATGTTAAAATTTAACTGATTATTGACAAACATCAATGTTGCTTTTATTGTAATTAATTGATATTTGGAAAATGTTTGAAAATAAAATGTTCCATTAATCTATTGTCTCTTAATACCGGTAAATGTTGCAGATGTTTGCAAAATGAAAATAAAAGCACTATAGATTTTCAAATTATTTTATTTTAAATCTAAGGGCAGATCTAAAAGTTTTACAGAAGTAGAACTCTTTACTGTGTAATGTATTAAGGGTCCATAAATGCTGAACTAGCTATATCGATCAGAATATCTCATTAATAACATCATACATGAAAAAGTTTATAATGTTTTTGAAAGGAACTAATTAAGATACTTATCAAATTCTGTATATAGAGTTAATCTCTAAAAAAAAATATATTACATTATGATATAATTAGATCTAGCAGTAAACATAGAAATTTGGAACAAAGTAGAGAAAAAACCCTAATGGAATGGTAAAATCTTGCAGCAGTCTACTGTAAATCAAATTTGATAGCTGAAGATCTGCCGCAATAGAAAACTGGTCTGAGAAAAGCAGGATGGACATCTCTAAAATATGCTAGCTGATTCCCAGTAAGAGTATGCATGTTGATACAAAATTTATATGTGAAAATTCAAATTGATATAAGCTATGGCTACCAATTGATTTTTACCAATTTACTTTTACATGGAATTAATTCATATGTAGAGAAATCCATTTACTGTTTTATACAGTAAAACCTGATTATCTCAATAGGACCAAGATAAACTTTTTCAGAGATATCAAAGGATTCAAAATATTTAGGGAAAAAAACTAAAAGAATAAGTGGTGGTGATTTTCAAATCCATTTGACATATCCATGGTATTCGAGATATCAGTATTTGAGATATCAAAGTTCAACTGTACTTGGGTGACCAGTAGAGCCATAAGCCTGTACATATGTTGCACAGTAATTTGAAATTTGCCTACTAGGCAGGGACTGTGATATTTGAAGAATAAAAGTTAAAACTGAGCAGGTTCATATATTTTTGTAAAGTAATGTAATACATGTCAATTTTAGAAAAAACTTTGACTTGAGGGCATTGATCAGTTTTTCCCTTTTCAGTTTGACATTACAAGTTGCTAAATATTTATGTGCATGTATGCTAATTAAAATCCGATGACTACTTTTAAAATAGTACAGTACTAGTAATTCTTCTAAATAAAACAGAATTGTTCTTTAAAGTTGTTTAGCATGTTCAGTATGAAGATATTTTTTGCAATTTATGGATATATATTAGCTTTTATAATGGCTCTGTAAATGGCATACAATGCTTTGATTGTATTTTTCAGTCGATTACCAACATGGATTCAAAAATTGATTCCAAAAATATTCTACATAACAGAAAAGGCCTGGAATTACTACCCATTTACTATAACAGGTAAATTTGGTTCATTATGGACTACTTTGTCCACATGCAATTAGATGTATTATGTAAGAAATCGGATGTAGTACAAGTAAATGGATGGTAATAATCTGAAAAATGACAGTTTATGGCAACGTGGCAGCAGATTTTTACCGCTTCAAGAGTTTGAAATAAAAATCATAATATACTGTATTGATTATCTTGTAAAGGACGTCTGTTGTACATCTGTATTATCTGCAATTAACACTCTAAAAATTTACAGTTATACACCATTGATTGGACTTAAAAAAAAAACTGATAAAATTTTTATGTGGTTTCATAAGAAATATAAATTCACTATCCACATCCAATCATTTATCCCAGCTAGTTTGTAATTTCAAATACATTGTACATTCGTAATTAAATTAAATCTACATTAATAACTAATAATTACAAATTGAAATGTTACATGAAATTTTATTAATGATTTACTTACTGGTAAGTTAATTACCCTCGTATGAAAATTCAAATCTAAGATTTTATTTATTAATAAAAAAAATTTTTTTTAGGAAATAGTTAATCCTGTAATGTGTTCCTATAAAGCAGTGAAAGTGAAATTCGAGGTCTGGGGACTCCAAACAAGAGTAGAAGAATTCACACATAGGGTAAAATATTTTTCTTTTGCAACTGTATATACTTTACAAACAGTATAAATTAAACATATTCATACATTTTTAATTAGGACATCCAATATAATTGAAAATGTGTATGATTTGAATTTTATGCATTTATAGGTATAAACACTGATTTTTCCAACATCATGTCTTGAATTTCAAAGTTTAAGAAAAAAAAATATGTAATGGTTCAAATTTATTACCCAGCCTGGGTCCCTGAGGTATATATATGCATGTATGCTGTATATAAAGGTCCCATATGTTTGAAACTTGTATTTCCATATGTAGGTTAAGAACTTAAAATGATCTAGATTGCCTGTGTTTGACAAACACTATCTAAATGTAAAGTGTATGTTTATAAATATTGTCTATAAACAGCTGTTGAGTAATCTACTCTTATTTCACAGTGTATCAGGGAGATCTTATTACTGGGACATAGACAGGCCTTCACCTGGATAGACGAATGGTTTGGTAGGTATATACGTATTACCCTGGTAGTTTAAATCCTGATGAAGTTATAGACATAAAGATTGGCAGGGTAGAAATAAACAGTTGATGTTTTCATAATTGCTAATTGAATTATGACATGTTGACAAATTGAAAGGGGTTACTTTATAATTGTCCCCAGAATTAAAAGCACACAATCTGATTAAGATATAGATCTTTACAAATATATAGCACATGCAATTTGATGATGAAGATAATGTTCATTTACTATAGAAAACATTCTTGACCTGCTCATTGCAATGCAAGTATCATTGTATTATCATAGAATATCATTGTATATCATTGAATATCATTGATTATCGTTGCATATCATTGAATATCGTTGTATATCATTGAATATCGTTGAATATCATTGTATCATTGAATATCATTGAATACCATTGCATATCATTGAATATGACCTTGTTAGTATCTCAGGGTCAATTCAACCAAAAATATTTTACCAACTTTTTAGCTCTGCTGACCAGAATAGCTTATGCAATTGTAAGGTGTCCATTGTCCATCTATCTAGTTGTCTGTAGCTCTCTGCCTGTCTGTAAACAAATTTTTAAAATGCTACTCCTCCTACAGTTTTGATCTGATTTCATTATACTTGGCACACAAGTAAATTACACTAATTTTAGATCCATAATTCTATATAAATATATATATATATATATATATTTATATTATTGGTTTTTGATTTCAGTAAACAGTATTGCCATGGTTACTAAAATTATTTCAGTAGAATACTTTCAAAATGCTACTTTTCCCAAAGTTTTGGCCAGTCTTAATCCTAAATTGGCCTAAAGATACACAATTCCATTTATCAGTTTTTAATGTTGATGATCAATGTTGCTATGGTTATGAAAAATATAAATTTCTTTGAAAAATACATTTAAATGGCTATTCAATCTTCTGACTTATTTAGCTCACCTGAGCCGAAGGCTCAAGTGAGCTTTTCTGATCACAATTTGTCCGGCGTCCGTCTAGCTGTCCGTCTGTCTATAAACTTTTCACATTTTCAACTTCTTCTCAAGAACCACTGGGCCAATTTCAACTAAACTTGCCGCAAAGCATCCTTGGGTGAAGGGGATTCAAGTTTGTTCAAATGAAGGGCCACGCCCTTTTCCAAGGGGAGATAATTATGAATTAGAGAAAAATTAATGGCATTTGAAATAATCTTCTTCTCAAGAACCACAGGGTCAGGAAAGATGAAACTCATGTGGAATCATCCTCAGGTAGTGTAGATTCAAATTTAATCATATCATGACCCCCAGGGGTAGGGTGGGGCCAAAATGGCCATTCAAATTTTTACATAGGAATATATCTGAACAATCTTTAAAAATCTTCTTCTCAAGAACCACTGGGCCAAGAAAGATGAAACTCATGTAGAATCATCCTCAGGTAGTGTAGATTCAAGTTTGTTCAAATCATGAACCCCCGGGGGTAGGGTGGGGCCAAAATGGTCGCTCAAACTTTTACATAGGAATATATAGGAACAATCTTTAAATATCTTCTTCTCAAGAACCACTGGGCCAGGAAAGATGAAACTCATGTGGAAACATCCTCAGGTAGTGTAGATTCAAATTTAATCATATCATGACCCCGGGGGATAGGGTGGGGCCAAAATGGCCGATCAAATTTTTACATAGGAATACAGCTTACTCCACTTATATTGAACTCGCTTATTTTGAAATTCCGCTTATTTTGAAAAAGAAATAAATCCCCAGTTTTTGCCTCTTATATTCTTTGCATTAAAATAACGGTTATATTGAAATCGGCTTTATTGAAATATCGCTTATATTGAAGCCACTGCTCGGTCCCCACAGGTGATAATGAGTTGTTTTCATAACGGTTATATTGAAGTACTCCCTGGCGGCTGTCGTTACGGTTGGTGACAGTAATTATGCCTGATTGACCAGTTGATATACAAAGGTGTGAATAATTAAGTTTTCACCTTATGTATTTTATACTGCATGCTCTTACGTAATAAAATTCTTCACTGTTAAATTCTTTGCGTCCACGTATATAATACGGACATATCGAGACTAAACAGCTAAACGTAATATAGTAACCCCAACAGATCTATAAAAAAACATAACTGTGAAATGAAATACGTACTTTAATGGCTATTGATATTCCTCAATTCGAAATAACTAAGGAATTACCCCGAGTACACTTACGATGAAATACAGGCAGCGTTCAGCAGTACTCAACCGACGCAGTACTCAACCGGTTAAGTCCGGTGAATTTTCTCCAAAACGTAAATCAATGCGATCGGGGAATAATAATGAGGTTGAAGATTGTCTTTTCAATGAAACAGAAATAAAAAATATCTAAACTTTCAAGGACTCATATTCTATGTAATCTGTTCCCTGTTATAGATAAACGATGACAAAATTAATTTGTTCCGGTTTGTTCTTCGTTATTTTAGATCGGGATTGAACTTGTAAAAATGGCGGCTTCACAATTTCGTTTATATTGAATTACGGATATATTGAAATTATTTGCATGGTCCCCTGAATTTCAATATATCCGGAGTAGGCTGTATATAGGAACAATCTTTAAAAATCTTCTCAAGAACCACTTGGCTAGGAAAGATGAAACTCATGTGGAATCATCCTCAGGTAGTGTAGATTCAAGTTTGTTCAAATCATGACCCCTGATGGTAGGGTGGGGCCAAAATGGCCATTCAAAGTTTTACATAGGAATATTTAGGAACAATCTTTAAAAATCTTCTTCTCAACAACCACTGGGCCAGGAAAGATGAAACTCATGTGGAATCATCCTCAAGTAGTGTAGATTCAAGTTTGTTCAAATCATGACCCCTGGGGATAGGGTGGGGCCAAAATGGCCGATCAAAGTTTTACTTAAAAATATAGAAGAAATATCTTTAAAAATCTTCTTTTCAAGTACAGTGTACTTCAAAGCCATTCTTAATGATATTTATAGGGAATCATCCTTAGGTAGTGTAGATTCAATTTTCTTCAAATCATGACCCCCTGGAGGGTTAAAATTCAAGCCCCCCCTCCCCCCCCTCACCCCCCAGGTGAGCGATGTGGCCCCTGGACCTCTTGTTTCTATTTGCAATAGATCTTGCCACAAAAAAAGAGACAAAACAAAGCGTCATCATCATTTTATTTATTGCTGTGGCATATAGTTTCAAGTCCAACCACAACTTTTCTCTTCCTTTGTTACAAGTTCAAACAAGTGGAGCTACAGTCTCATCAAAGACTATACTGTTTTTGTTTGTTGTTGTTTTTTGAACTGAGAGAGAACTCTTTATTTAACCACTTTGCCTATATATTTTATAGACATATAAAAGAGGAAGTGAAAAACCTTTGTTTATATATAGTTACATGAAATAAAATATATACAAACATTATTAAAGGCACAATCTTGAATTTACAAATGAAAGTAAACTAGAGCCATTTAAAGTCATTAACACCATGATAAGGTATTAAACTACAATCTAAATGGAATTGAACTGAAAAGTTTCTCAGCATGATCTCATAAATAAACTCAAATTTTTTTTTTTTTTAAATGAAAACTTTTAAGTCACTTGTAAATTATAGAACCTGTTCTTAAAATATCAAATTATAAAGGTCATATATGTCCTTTTCATTAGTTCTGAATGTTAAAATTGAAGATAGAATAAATTTAAAAATTAAACGAGAACTTGCATGTTTATAAAAGTACATGTATTAAATTCAAGGTTATTTACATTTTTAATTGGTTATGACATGTTTATAAATGTTGAAAAGTAATTCAAGATATCCTGCTGAAAAAGAATTTTTTTTGGTGTTTTTCTAGGTATGTCAATAGAGGACATTCGTGACTATGAAAAGAAAATGCATGCAGAGACAAATGAGAAAGTACTCAGATGACGAAAGCAAAGAAGCTGCTTTTATTCAGCGGCCAGTAATCGGATAATATCGGGTGATAATTTGTTTTTGTGTGTGTTGTTTTCATGCAGATTGACACAATGATCTTTGTAAAATCCAAAACTTTTTTTAAAACATGAAGAACTAGTTATGATAAGGTTTCATTTTGGCCCTAAACTGGGGTCAGAATACTAGGCTGAGCAGGTTGGATTCTTTCTATTTTCAAAAAGATGATGCATTACAGTATCTATGAACATGTATTTAAATTTTATTCCCACAAAATTGAAGTTTTAAGCAATTTATATCTATAGATTTAAGAGTTTGTATCAGTCGTACATACTCTTGGTGTTTCTAAAATCATATAGTTATACATTTTATCACATGTTCAACAGTGAAATACTGTATTTTATTTATTGAAAATGATATTCTGTCACAGTGCGAAAGGATAATTAGAAGCTTGACAATTAAACTCAAAGATATTCTTTTCATTTTATTACGAATATTGTGTAAAATTCCCCCTGACCTCTACAAGTAAACCATCGTGACAGAGACTAAAATTGCCAAATCTCTCTCATTATGTCACTGAAATCCATGTTTATAATGTTTTTGATCTCGCAATGCCTCAACTGCTCAACTATGACTGTACAGCCTATGACAAGATCATACAGGCCAAGGCAAGGGAAAATCGAAGATAATGTAACAAACAGAATATTCAATATTTTGTGCATTCAATATCTGAATTGATTTTACTTGTGAAACAGCTAGGATTTTTAAAAACTATTTTTACTGATGTTTTTGCACTCATGAAAATATGAACAAGAAATTCTGTCCCACTTGTGAAATAAATTCTATTCATATCAAACTACAAAGCATTAAATATCTTTAAATATTATACTTTCATGTAAATTACTTTAATCTGATTCGTCGAGAAACATTTGATAAATAACACTACTACCCGCTGAATAATGAAGCCACGCCCTCCTGCGTAGCAACAGTCAACATTGCTTGGCGACGGGTGGTATTCCAAAAAAATAGCGACTGCGCGGAATTTATGCGCGCACGGTTCACTGTAATATGTATTTGTATAGAACATTCAGTATAATATAATAAATATAGCATGTAGTTGAGTGTAACATTGAAAATTTTCACCCCTCGAAAACCATTGTCAACCTCGGCTGCGCCTCGGTTGACAATGGTTTTCTTGGGGTGAAAATTTTCAATGTTACACTCAACTACATGCAATATTTATATAATATTTTTCATCAAAAACATGTATATATATTAAGGGATGATAAAAAATGATCTTGTTATGCTGTTATTTAAACCAACTTTTACCTGGACATGACAGATTATGGCATGTCTGCAACTTTACAGATGAATAAATATAGGTAATAAAAGAGTAGGTTTTCAGTACAGTATTTGAGCTGATCAGTTATAAAACATTATCAATTTTTATGAGTAGATTTTATCATTTACCCAAATTGATGAATTTGCATTGCTTTTTAGGGTTTAATATAGCTTGTTAAGAAAGTTTTCTGAGGACACAATATTAAAGCTACTAAAGTGTCACTGTATAAAAGATCAAAACATGAACAATGCAATTTTAGTGCAATATGTTTCAGTGTGTATATGAGAAATTTACAAGTAATTTACACCAGTATGTATGCCCCCTTCTGCTAGCTGTAATATTGCAAATTATGTCAATCAAAGATTATATTATTGATTTAATTAGCTCTTATTTGTGTAAATTTTGTCAAGGATTTGCCACCAAAACAGATGATCTATAATCAAATTTATACATATATACCTATATAAGTTTTTGTGCGTTTTTTCCTGGTAAGAATGATTCATGTATTTAACAAGCACAGTGTACATCACTTTTTGATTGTGATAACTTTATTTTTGTGTAAATATAGGATCTTCTCGTGAAAATGTTTTTCTTGCACATATATTTATAAGCATAGCATATATACAGCAAAAACCAGCATTTGTGAAAATTTTGTCTCAATCATAAATACCAAATATACGACTTTTGAAAATAAGGTTTAAAAATTTTGTTATTTCCAGTATATGTTTATGTTCTTGGCTGATTTCACTATGTTAGTGATTATTATGAAAGACACATTTTTTCTGCAATTAGTTTCTCTGTACCTGTTTGATTTTTAACTATACCCTAGTGTTTGTAACCATTACACAGAGATAAGAGTTTTTTTAGTCAATTTCAACATGATTTTACATGTGTGTATCAAAGTTGTTTTTTTTAAATGTATGTGTGATATACATTTGCTCATTGTGTTAAAAGCATATTAGACAGTGTTATTTTTTTTTTATTGATCAATAATTTTTTTTTTATTTTTAAGCATCCTGTTTATACATATGTCAGTCCAAAACTGGACTTATATTTATTCACATCAGAGCGGCTAGGGGTATATTACTAGTAAGCAATAGCATTGATTCAGACTTATTGTTTGTTCAGGGAGAAAGAATACTTCTCATTTATCAGTGCTGTTTTTTCATTGTTCTTCATCATTTGCATTTAAGCTAGATTGGCTTATTACAAAGAGTTAATTATTAGAATAACCCAAGTACATGTGGTAACATTCCAATTATATTTTAAAGTGGTGTGCTTTTGCAGATGTTACATTGTAAAGGGTATAAATTAACAAATTATTCAGTTGTCCTGAATTCTCAGTTATGCAGTTACATATCATGGAGCTAGTACCCTACTCCCTTGTACCAACATGTTTATATTATTATTATTTGTCTTAATTACTGTATACAGGGAAATTTTTGCCCCCGTTTTATTTTCACCCCTTTGCCCTACCCTCATTTGGGCGAATTTAAAACGGGGCAAATTCAAAGAATACATTAAATTTCTTAAACAAAACTATGACTGGGCGAATTTAAAATGGGGCAAAATTGTTTGCAACTGTGAAATGGCAAAAATAAGATGGTGCGAAAAAAACCCTGTATACAGTATTTGTACTAAATTTGGCGAACTGATCAAACCCTTCCTATAGATGATATCCCCATGGTTTGTATTTTGAAGAAAACTGAATGTTAAACTTGAGGAAGCTTGAAAATGTTTTACAAGTAGGAATCATAATTATCTACATGTATTAGGATACACATTTAAAATCATATTAACCTAGATTGGCAGCTAGTGTAGACAAATCAACTCCAATGTTATATTTATAATATACAGTGAGTATCAAGAATTCCTGAAAAGAGGGGCTCTGGAGGACATATAATAAATGCAATAGGCAACAACAAAAACTGACTTCTTAATCATTATACACTTTATGTAACAAATTTTGGACTTTAAAAGGGCCTCCACCTCTAAATTCAATAGTGATCTGGCTCCTGCCAAATCCTGAAAATAAGCTAAAAAAGCATCTCAATAGAATGACTTGCTATATACGGTACTCTTTCAAAATTTCATGATGTCATTTGTTATGCCACATACTACATGTATTGTTAACTAGTCATCAATTGGATTGTATAAATTTATTATAATTGACATTTCTACCATTGTAAAAAAAAAAAATTTAAAATCTATGTTAGAGTTCTACAAATTTTAAAACGATACCGATGTTTATGTGTGTGCCATTATTTTATGGAGACTTCGAGAGGGCCTATTAATTAATATATTGCCAAATCATTAATGCCTTCTTCAGTTAGTAATGAATCAATCATATTGTTATATGGTTTTGTTCAATTTTATTGAAAATTTTGTGCAATTTGCAGTTGATTCTCATTACATATGTCCATATTAGTTATTTTATTGTTTGTATTTGTTCAGTGGTTAATCGCTTTTTTTCATTGTCATTAACAGAGATGTACTTACAGAAATTTTGATATAACTCTGAAAATGATTTGCAGATAATTCGCCTTTTATTAACGTCTATATAAAATTATATTTTTAGTTGAAAGCCTGTGTGATGCTCAAAATAATTATTTTAATTTAAATATATTCAAGTTTATTTTAAACTGCATTAATGAGAAAAAGACAAAATGATATAGTCAACATTTCACAGTGTGCAAGTTTTTCAATGACAGAATTATTTGTAAAAGATATAAATAAAAATACAAAATCTGACTCCTTGTGCTTTTTTTCAATGGTGTAGATTTATAATTACTAAGTAAGCTAGTTTACCTGCATGCTAATTAATAACAAACTGCCAGGGACAAATTGCTTTGTTATAGGTGTACAGTAAAATTCATTTAGTACAAACATGGATATTGTGAATTCACAGATATAGTGAAGTTATCTTGGATCCCCAGCTACATGAATTTTATGAATTCCTTATACGGATATAATAAATTTCGGATATAGCAAAGTAATTCCATAGGTCCCAGTGACTTCGTTGAAAAGGAGTTTTGCTGTAATTAATTTGTTACATCAATTTAGTTTACAAAATACATATATTTGAAATGAGGGGGAATAAAATTACTTATTGATATTTGTAACTCTCAGTTAAGTGTCTTTGCTATAACGACATTTTACTGTAATACACTTTGACTGCTACTGCTTTGAAGTATTATCTTTGTTATTTTAACTGGTGCATGATATAACATATGCAAAGCCAATGCACCGTACATTTTATTTTTGCTAATTTCTCAAATCTTTACAAATTAGTCTTGGCAAAATGAAATCATGGCCAATGTAATATTTAGAACCATCTGCATTATGCAACAAAGACCCTCGTCATACGTACAAATCTGTAGCCATATTGCAACCTTCTCCATGGACAAACGATTATCACAATTAAGGTATTGGAAAGGTGTAAAAATAAAAATAAAATCCTTTGATCTGCTCATTTAAATATCTATTAACAGCTCAAATGATTTGATTATAATTTGACTCCATGCAGTATAGGTACACGTAGCTATCAAATCCTGATGATGAATCTTCCAATTAATTTGTACATTTATGATTGTACATGTTGCCTGTAGGTTCTATCAGACCTTCACTTGCAGTTTAGCTACCACAAAAAGGTTGATAGGTATAAACTACACATGTATTTCATAGCTTTCAGTTTAACTTGAAATCATATTGAATATTTTCCAACACTAAATTTATTGAAATATTTATATAATACTTATACATTACAGTCATGATATACAGTACATGTATATAGTGTATATAATATTTAAGCAAATGTCATACCACTTGTAAAACCAGACACTAAAAGATAGCAAAAAGTTTCAGAAAAATTATCTGAAATAAGCACCACTTAATGCATACATGTTATAGGGTCTACTACATGTATCAAATACATTGATTACTATAATACCTGAGTAAATTTTTTGCAGAAAATAATAATTGAGACATTCATATACCGGTATATAGTACATTTTTCACTACCGTTTTATTTTTGATAAGACATAAAACCAAATAAATAAATAAAAGTAAAGAACTTAATACAGGAATTCCAAATTAAAAATAAATTGTGTTTGAGTGAAAACATATCTGATCAATGAGAAAGCTAAATATATTAGCGAAAGAAAATATATTAGGCCATCCATTAATATGACTTTGACAAAGTAATGTATAACAAAAAACTATATATACATGTATATTTTTTCTAAATTATGGCAGCGAAAATCTTTTGTAGCTTTAATGTTATAATTACTACAATATCTATCTAATGTTAATTTATAAAAAGATGAAGTCATTACGACCCTCCTCCTCATGACAATTAAAGAAAAATGATAGATTTGTTTTTTCCATTTCCAAACAACATTAACACTAAAATAATTTCATTCTAGGGTAAATTAAAACTCGTTCCAATGAATACCTTGACGAATTAAATCACTCCACATTGAAAATCTTGTTTGATTGTGAAATTTGTTTAAAATTTTTATGGATACATTAATAATGATGTTTATTGACAAAATGAATATTCCGTCAAGTAATGGTAATAAGTCATAAATATAACAATTAACACAAATCTAATTTCTATAAACTTGTTCTTAATGGCTTTAGGTTTACATCCACGTATATAAATGCTACTGGATTTCAAGAATACATGCATAACATTCTGATAAAATTCATTAAAACTATTTCTCTAGAAAAAATCACACTTTGTCATCAACATAAATAATACGATAAAAATAATAATTCAAGAATACACCCAATGGATGGAAATTAACATAATATTTATGTACATGTATCACATATCAATGATAAAAATACGACTTAAAAATGATGGCTTTATAAATAAAAAAAAAATTTTGTATCAGCACTATTAAAGCATTCCAACTGATTCAGGTTTCAGAGCACCTAAATAACACCACCAGAGAATTTTCTTTTTGATATTTCTGATTCACTTTTAAAACATTTGACTACAGTATAAACAATAACAATTAACGTACCAGTTCAACACAACAAAAGTACACGATAACTCCGTCTCCTTGACAACTATAACTTAACAGAAATAGCGGTGTGTGACGGACTCTCTCCGTTGGCCTCCTTGGACGTTGTACGTCGCCGTATTGATTGTGTGAGTTCATTTGTTTCATTCTCTTGTTCATGTGCAGTGGCATTTTCATCCAACTGACGTTTAGCAAACTCAAGGAACACCTAATACACATACATAAACAAAACATGTGAAACTTGCGTAATTGTAAATATAAATGAATGTATATTTCATACTTGATTGGTATTAAATTATGATTTTTTGTTAAATCTGGCTTTGTTTTGACAAGAAAATTTCTAAATAAATCACTAAATGATACAGAAACTTAAAAAAAAATATTACAGTAGTACAGTATTCATGATTTTTGAAGTAAAATCCCCACTAGAACAAATGTATCTACTGTAAACGTAATACATTTGGCTGTATATTCTTTTTAGCGCTTTTGGCGGAAAGACACTTCCGCTAATTCAAGTACAACGCAAGTGTTTTGTATTTATATACGTAAATAAGAACAATAAGAAATACGCTAAATTTAATCTACGCTAACTTGTTCAAAACTCAATTTTTGCCAAATATCGTACACACTAAATATAATACATTTACAGTATACACTACATCCCTTGATATTAATTTGATATTAATTATCTCCCTTTTAATCACACCTACCTGCTCCAGAGAAGACTGGCTGAAATTATACTCCTCCATGTCATGTGTTCTCTTGCCTGAAAAAAAGCATGTAATAACAAATCTTGAATTTTACACATGACGCAAGTGAAAAACAAGAAGGATCAATGAATTAAACTCCATAGCTTACAAGTGGCTTTAAATGACAAATACTGAATTTTAACTTGAAGCAAAAGAAAAACAAGAAGATTCAATGAATTAAATTCCATAGCTTACCATCCTCCAGAGAGGAGAAGACGTGAGCTAGAGATCTGACGTTGTTTTTGGGCACTTTGTACTGAGCTCTCAATCCAAACCTCTCCACGATTATGGCGTCAGGAAACATGGTGAAGACGTACTCCTCCATTGTGTCCATTCTCTGATCCACCGACTCTGTCGACTCGTGAGCCGCCCCGGCCTTCAGCTTCACTTCTAGAATGTATCCACTTCCAAATTTATTCTTCAAGTGTTGTGTAGGTCCAAGGCATCTAAAAAGAAAATAGTTGATTTAGAATATCACTTCTACAGCTCTTGTTTAATATCACTATGCTGCATTATGCTATAATTACATATATACAGGGTGTTTCAGAAAACCAGCAACCATTTACTTTCCTCACAATATTGTTATGCAAACAGGAACACATGAAAGTACGTGTTATATAAAATCATGCTAAAAGGGCAAAAGTTTTTATCAATATCAAACATTTAGAAAATAATTACCATATTAATTAAATAAGATGTCATATTTGACATCACTGAAAAAAGTGAGTTCAACATTTTTAATGTTGAATTCATCAGGAATTCTGATTCTGCTTAATCAGAGCATGTCACCAGTTCATTTGATTATGGTAATGCATGAAAATAAGATTTATAGAATGCAAAGAACTTACTAATAGCAAAATGAAAGAAAAAGTGAGCAAGGTCACATACCCCACGCTCCCCCAAAACTCAAAGTGCTGAAAATCTCGGAAAAAATGAAAGAATCGGAATTTTCTGGTAATATGCACATCTACACATTGTGTCCTAAATATCTGCAAAGTTTGACGAAATTCTGTGCAACAGTTTATGATGAGTTTCGCTGACAATCTGTTAATCACTATATTCAAGATATCCCCAAAAATCTAAGTTGTAAAGTGCAGAAATTCCCAGAAAAATAAAGGATTCGGAATTTCCTGGTAAAATGCATATCTATACATTGTGTCCTAAATATCTGCAAAGTCTGACGAAATTCTGTGCAGCGGTTTCTGAGGAGTTGCGCTGACAAAATGTTCATCTGTATATTCAAGGTATGGCCAAAAATCTAATTTGAAAAGTGCCAAAATTCCCGGAAAAAATAAGGAATCCGATTGTCTTGGTAATATGCACATCTACACACTGTGTCCTAAATATATGCAAAGTTTGACGAAATTCTGTGCAGCAGTTTATGAGGAGTTGCACTGACAAACTGTTCATCTCTATATTCAAGATATGGCCAAAAATCTAAGTTAAAAAGTGTGGAAATTCCCAGAAAAAAATAAAGGAATTGAAATTTCCTGGTAATATGCACATCTACACATTGTGTCCTAAATGCCTGCAAAGTTTGACGAAATTCTGTGCAGCGGTTTATGAGGAATTGCACTGACAAACGGTTCATCTCTATATAAAAGGTATGGCCAAAAACCTAAGTTTTAGTGCAGAAATTCCCAGAAAAAATAATGGAATCGGAATTTCCTGGTAATATGCACATCTACACATTGTGTCCTAAATATCTGCAAAGTTTGACGAAATTCTGTGCAGCGGTTTATGAGGAGTTGCGCTGACAAAATTTTCATCTCTATATAAAAGGTATGGCCAAAAACCTAAGTTTTTAGTGCGGAAATTCCTGGAAAAAATAATGGAATCGGAATTTCCTAGTAATATGCACATCTACACATTGTGTCCTTAATATCTGCAAGGTTTGACGAAATTCTGTGCAGCGGTTTAGAGGAGTTGCACTGACAAACTTTTCATCTCTATATTCAAGGTATGGCCAAATGCCTAAGTTAAACAGTGCGGAATTTCCCGGAAAAAATAATGGAATCGGAATTTCCTAGTAATATGCACATCTACACATTGTGTCCTAAATACCTGCAAAGTTTGACGAAATTCTGTGCAGCGGTTTATGAGGAGTTGCGCTGACAAAAAAAAGGAATGACTGACTGACACTCTGACGGACGGTTCAAAAACATTATACCTCACGCAACTAGTTGCGTGGGGTATAATAAAGTGGAAGATGTATAAATCTGTTCAATGTTGTAGCTAATGGAATAGTTAAACTTGATCAAAGAAAGGGGGAGGGGAGAATAAAAACTAGAAATATGTCCATAGGACATGAATGCCCCGCCGAGGATATATTAGTAAAGCAACATGAAAATTTGTATATGTATAAAATTTGATCAGAATATCTTGAATATTGATGCAGCTGAATTGCTTGTTTGAAAATATGACAGATCCAGCATCCAATCAAGTCTGGTAGTATCCATCCCTAGATGCATCATCCATGCAAGTTTGGTTCAGGAAGGGCTTATAGTTATTTGGGAATGAAAATATAGGTCAGATCCAGCATCCGCAGCAAGTCTGGTAGTGTCCATCCCTAGATGCATCATCAATGTAAGTTTGGTTCAGGTAGGGCTTATAGTTATTTGGGAATGAAGATATAGGTCAGATCCAGCATCCGGAGCAAGTCTGGTAGTGTCCATCACTAAATGCATCATCCATGCAAGTTTGGTTCAGGTAGGGCTTATAGTTACTTTGGAATGAAAATGTAGGTCAGTTCCAGCATCCAAAGCAAGTCTGGTAGTTTCCAACCTTAGATGCATCATCCATGTAAGTCTGGTCCAAGAAGGGCTTATAGTTCCTTAGGAATGGACCTGCTCCAAAAACTTTAACCTGGTCACTCATCTGGAAAATGTAGGTCAGATCCAGCATCCTCAGCAAGTCTGGTAGTGTCCATCCTTAGATGTATCATCCATGCAAGTTTTGTCCAAGTAGGGCTTCATAGTTCTTTAGGAATGGACCTGCTCCAAAAACTTTAACCTAGTCACTCATCTGGAAAATGTAGGTCATCCAGCATCCTCAGCAAGTCTGGTAGTGTTCATCCTGAGATGCATCATCCGTGCAAGTTTGTATCAACATGTGAAGTTTGATAACACCATCTTAAATGGTATGTTTAAAACTGAGCTTAACACTTAGTTAAGAAAAGTGAGGTCAAGATCAAAGGAAAGGTCAAGGTCAAAAAATGTTGATGCAGTTGCATAGTTCTCATCAATATCTATCAGCAACTGAAGTTTGATGAAAATATCTTGGATAGTTTCTTTGAAACTTAGCTTCGAACAGAGCTAAATGCAAAGTGTGACGGAAGGACAGCTAGACGGAAGGACGGAAGACGGACATGACAAACACTATATGCCCCGGCCATATTCATGGCGGGGCATAAAAAATTAGAACACATGAAAACATTTAGAGCATATTTTTTAACTAAGAGAAATTTTACAAGTTTCTTTTTTCTTTTGTAATTCATTATCTATTTGCCGTATTAACTTTATTTTAATAAGAATAAATCTTGAAGTTGTGACTTTTAATTAGATATGTTGGTGCATGGTATTGGTTGAAACACCAGTAAAATCTAATCAATCAAAATAGTTGCATGTTTTCTGAAACACCCTGTTCATGCATTCATTATATCAGATTTTATGTTATCTGATCATCCGCCGGTGTAGGGGGCTTTTTTTCTTTTGTCTTTAAATAGCAGCCTAACCCTAACCCTTGCAGTCTAACCCTAGCAGCCTAACCCTAACTTTAAACCTAATCCTAGCAGCCTAACTCTAACCCAGCCTAACCCTAACTCTTACCCTAACCCTAGCAGCCTAACCCTAACTCTAACCCTAACCCTAGCAGCCTAACTCTAACCCTTATCCTTGCAGCTTAACCCTAACTCTTATTCTAACTCTAATCTAACCTTAAGCTAACACTTACCCTAGTGATAACCCTAACCCTAGCTCTAAATCTATCCCAAGCCCTCACCCTTTCATCTTATCCCTAACTCTTATTCTAATCCCAGCCCTAACCCTAGCTCTAACTCTAACCCTAGCCCTTGCAGCTTATCCCTAACTCTTATTCTAAGCCTAACCCTAAGCCAACCCTAAGCCTAATGTTTTTTTTGTGTGCCTGTAGATAGCAGTTCCTAACCCTAACTCTAACCCTAGCAGCCTAGCCCTAACCCTAGTGATAACCCTAAACCTAGCTCTAACTCTAACACTAGCCCTAACCATAACCCTTGCAGTTTAATTATCCCTAACTTTTATTATAACCCTAACCCTAGTTGTAACTCTAACCCTAACCCTACCCCCAACCCTAGCCCTAACCCTAACTCTAACCCTAACCCTAACTCTAACACTAATCCTAATTCTAACACTAATCCTAACCATTGCAGCTTTACCCTATCTCTTATTCTAACCCTAACCCTAATGATTACACTAACCCTAGCACTAACTCTAACCCTAGCCCTAACTCTAACCCTCTCCCTTGCAGCTTATCCCTAACTCTTATTCTAACCCTAAACTTAGCCCCAGCTCTAACTCGTACCCTTACCATAACTCTAACTCTTATACTAACCCTTACCCTAATGATAATGCTAACCCTAGCTCTAAATCTTTCCCTAGCTTTAACTCTAACCGTAACTCTAACTCTTGCAGCTTATTCCTATCTCTTACTAACCCTAAGCACCAAAAATTATTCTTAGTGTTGATTAATAATACACTGAAACACGTACTCCAGACTTTCTTTTAAGAACAGATTGAAATCCTTTGAGGAAAAGATTAAATTGTTGAGCTTATCTCACTCACTCAAGCTTTCCATTGACCATGATTCCCACGCGTGAGCAGAGAGCGTCTGCTTCCTCCATGTAGTGAGTTGTTAGAATGGATCCCCTCTCTCTGTTCTGGAAACTGCTACTGATGGTGTCCCTATAAAAATTAACAAATTTTTTTGCATACTGTTCCAGTCAAAACAAGACATTAAACTTGACCAATGGAACTTTGGGCACTAGGTGTTCTTTTGAATTCAGGCACCATTAGATGAATATGCCTGACCACACTTGAAATCTTAGACAATTGTCCCATAGGCCTAGATGGTCATATGAGAATTCTTTTGGACAATCACCTTTATATTATATGCAAGTTTTCGAGTTCTTACATTCCAAATTTTGTTCATTATACATGAACTTCTCTGTTTCTCTGTTAGATAGGTCTATGTATATGCATATATAAAGATGATATTTATAAATATTACAAATATATTAAGTAAATGTCACTTGAATCATTCTGGTACCTGACTTACAAATAAAATTTCAAATAGGTAGAAAGAAATATAAAGCCTACCAAAGAAATCTTTTAGAGGCAGGGTCCATTCCAGTTGAAGGTTCATCAAGTAATACAATCTTTGGTTTTCCCAGCATGCTGATAGCATAACTCAGCTGTAAAAATAAAGATTTAAATGGAAGGATAACAATTTTAATTTCAGCTGGATCTAGTAAAATACATTTTGTATTCCTATATACTGTCACATACACCTTTGACTTTCCTACTATGACCTATTCTACCCCCATCCCACCCCCCAAGGAATGTGATTTAAATTGCTCAAATTTTAATATAATGATCAAGTGCTTAAGTGTTGGCTTTATTGTAGCTCCTTAAATCTTGAGAATTTTGAAGTTTTCTAAAGATTTGTCTTTTTTCTAAACTGCCAATCTTTGATCTCTATCATGACCACACTTTAGTGCTTTCACTTACATTTCGCATCTTATAGTTCAATAGTTCTAAACAATATTTTTAGATGACAACATAATTTTCACTATTTAATAATAATAATTTTTCATTCATAAAAGGAGTGCAACCCTAATTTCTTTGAAGAAAAATAGAATAACTCTCCCCTGTGGCCTAACCTTTCTCTTAGTCCCCCCTGACAGCTTCTTGGAACGTTTGTTGGCATGCTCCTGAACCTTCAGCTGGTCAATAAACCTGTAAAATGAAAACAATTTCTCAGACTAAATTCATCATATTATCTGTTAGAAAATAATGTCCTTATAATGTCATGACCCTGGTTCTTACCAATCAGCAATGTCATTGACTTTGTCCTCCTGCACCCCCCTAATGGTGGCGTACAGGATCAGATGCTCCTTCAAGGTCATAAGCTCCTCCAAAGCATCATGCTGGGGGCAGTAGCCCATGGCCTGGAATGCTTCTGACATGCATGACTGGATATCATAGCCTCCTACTACAACCTACAGAAGAAGTTTAAAGAAATGCTAAAAAATTGTGTAGTGAAATCATCCAAAATCTCCAATTTGGTTGATATCAGTACACGTATGCTAAGCAATCTTCAAAAAATTCATCACATATAATTCATGATTCTAATGACTTGCTCCCCCCTCCCCCTCCCAAGTACAACATCTGAAAACAATGCATTAGAATGTTTCCTTACCCTTCCTTTGGTTGGTCCCATCTCTGCTACCATCATGTTTAACAGAGTTGTTTTGCCAGCACCATTTGGTCCTAGAAGTCCAAACACTTCTCCTTCATCCACCGCGAAGGACACATTCCTCACTGCCGTTTTTATTTCTTTTTCACCTTTACCACAACAGGTTCGTTTGCTTTTGTTTTTCTCAAATTCTTTCCTCAGATTTTCAGCAATTGCCACTGGGCCCTACAAATGTAAAAATAGAGCCCATGACAAAGCATAATCTTACTTTAACTGATTTGAATTTACAAACAAGAATCAAAAAATGCTTAAACTTTTATTTGCATCAAATTAACCTTATGAATTAATTTCAAAAATATTTAATTGTTGATACATCCGCAGAGACATTAATTTTACATAAATTCTCTGTTTCAAGTAAATGTGTGTTAATTGAAACAATTAAATATGAACATCTTTCTATAAATTCCTTACCTTTAAATTTTTTTTATTAAATATGGCCTTGACCCTTTCCCTTTCAGCCTTGACATCATCATCTTCATTTTGAATGACATCACTGTTGGTATGAGGGATTGTATTTTGTTTTTCGTGACAGGGAAATGCTTCTTTGACGTCTCCTCCCGTGTTTCTGATGTCCAACATACGTAACAGTATAAAGACTGTCACTATATCAACAAGACACTGAAATCAGAGAGATATCTGTTTAGTCAAAATTTTGTAAACACAGTTTTAGTATGGCATGTCTGGACAATAAACACAGCAGCCTCTTGTCACCAAAGCCTTTTTGGTACATGTACATGTTGAGGCATGGCATTTGTTTAAAGATAAAATGTTAAACATATTTAGCTTTGTAATTACTTATTTATATAACCTGAAAGTAATTTTTCAGTGTTTTTTTTTTTTTCAAATTCTTGACAATTTAACTATCTTAACAATTTTTGATATTTCTTTTAAGGTGTTTTGAATTCTGTAAAATCCATATTTCAAGGGGTCAATTTTTTGTGGTTAAAGGGTAAAAAAAATCATTAATTGAGTAGACTTGATCCTTGGTTTTAGAAGTGTTGAGTAATTATTCATTTGAAATTTTACATTTTGTGTTGGGCAAGAATTCATGGTCCCCTTCCTGTCATGCAAATTAAAACTCCACAAAAATGAGAGTTTTCATAGAATTTCTTAAAGAAACTGACAGATGATAATACTTTTCTAACACATAAAGCCTCTTCTAATCTATGACCATCAGTAAAAAATATAAACTTACAATGATGTAGGTGTAGACTATGTTGTTTTCTAATTTGAAATAATCTGAATCCTCCACAGAGCCAAGGGAATAGAAGACCTTAACTCTGTAAATCTACAATACAAAAAAAAAATTCTGTAATCAAGAGAGAGAGAGAAAAGGGGGTGGGTATAAGGGAAATTGTTGGGGTGATTAGGAGATCCAAGTTTTAAACTAATTCACAAATACATGTATATACATGTACCAAATCTTACTCTTAATGTCAATGTAGTTCACTACTAAATCTTGCATCATACATGAATGCAGTAATGCTAAATCCTACCTTATCAATGTAGTACATTCCCCCAAATATAATGTAAGGGGGATCAATCAGACAGAATACTATATGTAGAATCCTGGCAATATCCTCCTCAGCTAACATGTCTAACACAGAAACCGCTGAATAGGGCAACAGGCCAAGCTAAAATACAAAAAAAAAATTACTGTTTATGAATAAATGTGATATACTAAAGATGAATTTTGCATCTTTACTAACTGAAGTAAATCCACAAGGTACCATCTACCTTGATTCAAATAATATTCTAATGACTTTGTATAATTGGACAATTTTTCGGCTGTCAATCTGTCCGTAGATGATAAATACTGTTAATCACTAAATTTTCGCGACACCTTTTTTCTCGCAAGATTGTCATTGACTCTTTGTAAGTGAGACATAATTTTCACAAACTGTTGTTATTCATCTATATAATCGTATGGAATACTTATATATGGAGAATTAAATTTTCGCAAATGCATTGTCTCGAGTTATTACGCGCAAATAAAGTTCTCGTGAATAAAAAGTGATTTACAGTAGTAACTGTATGATAGGATAATAGAAATGAACACCTGCCTTCATCTTTCAGGTAAAAGAAAACAAAAAACAAAGAATAAAATTAAAGATGTACTTACAAATATAAAAATTGTCACAATAAATTGCTGACAGGTCACAGCTTTGTCAAACATATAAGAAGCCAAATATGCGAACATGGTGGCCGACGGAATGTAGAATAGTACAAGTAGAATCAGGGATCCAATCGCACCAGCACTGCTGAGGCTGTCCAGCTGGAAAATACAGAAAAGTCAACAAATGTTAATCTGCTGAGTTAATATTATCACAATTAATATATCATACACTTGAATCTAGGCATCCTTATCATTGATATCTCAAATATCATGGATTTGTCAGATTTGGAAGACCCAGCCACTTGTTTCTGAAGTAATTTACCCTAGAGATATCTCAAATATATATATCAAAAGATAACTCATGCACCCTCATGTCATATACAATGTACATCTGTAAATATTGACCAAAAATTGAAAATATTTCAAATAACTTTTTAAATTTTTTTTTTACTTAATATGTAAAAGATTTTCCAGTTTGATTGACCATACCTGCATAATGAGGACCACTATAACACACAGTACTCCTGGGAAGCTGTATTTAATTAGGTCAACACACAGGTGAGTGCCCCAGTACATCCAGAAGCTGACCCCCGCAGAACGCAATTGGGTACGAAATTTTGTCTACAAAATAAAAATAGCTGATAACATCCTGATGCTTACTGTATACAGGGTTATTTTCGCCCCATGTTATTTTCGCCCTTTCACACGGTAAAACAAATTTGCCCCGTTTTAAATTCGCCCAATCGTAGTCTTGTTTAAGAAATTATACTGAATTTTTCTAATTCGCCCAGTTTTAAATTCGCCCTTATGAGGGTAGGGTGAAAGGGGCGAAAATTTCCCTGTATATAGTATCAAATGTTTCAAAACGGTGATAATCTTTTGATTTGTCCTCTGATCACCCTGTTGTTCTTGAAAAAAAAAATTTAAATATATTTCCTGACATTTTGTTCTGCACAGGACTCTGACCCATGTTATGGTTCCAGCAAAGCCTGAAAGCCTACTCCTACTTGTAAGGGCCTTAGTTAACATTCCTACAGTCCCTATATACCTTGGACATGGTGCCAAGTCCAAAGTATCTCATTGTGAACCTCTAGCAATGCTAGAGTACCCTAAAGTCATGGTTTATTTTGAATGTACTCCATAAAGATGTCTGTATATTAAATTATGATTAAATGTGACCAGACTGTTCATGAATAACACATTTTCCTACACTAGATACATGTAAAATATAAGACTATAATTAATATATCTCAGTTTTTTTCTAGGTCTGGTGAAGCTCTAACAATATTTCATACATACATACCTCTCTATCTTTGACCATATACACAGAGAATGTGGGTGCCACGGAAATAAAAGCCATGCCGATCAGAATAATGGAGGAGAACGCCCCCTGGCTGTACCGGTTATTATCCTCCTTTCCCGTCCAGGGGAGATTAGTGGCAGAAATAAATGACGTGGTGGCCACACCTGATTTGTTGGCCTGCAGGCTAAATAAGGAATTGGACAGGGCATTGAGAATCATGGGAATGCTGTGTGGAGCTGTGGCATTGTAGAAGATGGAAAAGGCACTGGCAAACTGCAGAAAGGAGAAATAAAATAAGAATCAAAAGGTTACATTTATCTAAAATTGAGCCAAATAAGGACATAAAACAAAGTCCAAAGCAACAAAATTGTACAAAGTGCACATTTCTTGGTAATTCATTATAAAACTTCTAATCAAAAAACATAATCCTGCCTATCCATGCATCCATATGTAGACAATACATGTATGAGCAAAAGACATATTTACTATAATAAACACTTTGAAATACAGCCAATTTAACATCTGATTTTTTTTGGTTTTTTTTTGCTATATGTAAAACAAAGAGACAGATCGAGGCTTACAGAAGTAGTGTACAGGAGTTTGGAGATATCCATTCCAGCATAGTGTGGTGCTATACTCAACAGATTGGTGGTGTTGTCAAACACGTCTGTGTAGTAGGAGCTACTTATAAGGTTTCCCCAATCATTTGCCGAAGAACCTATTGTAAATAATATATTAAAATAAGTTACATAACAATATGTTTATGAGTTTCTACCATCAGATTTAAGAATATTAATCATTGTATACATTTCTATGTTTTTCATTGGACCTGTTTAGGAAAAAATGAACCTACAGATTTTGGATTCCATTGCAAAAATCAATTTATAAGCAGAACCAAATTTAAGACCTATAGGACACAATGCTCACCTGAGGCACATTGCTTTCATTCTTTTTCTTTCTCTCATTCCCTCTCACCTGCTCTCTCTCTCTGTGTGTCTCTCTCACATATAAATACTCTTGAGGTTTGAGCCCAGTTTGAAATTATCCAGAAACTAATTATGTAGATCACCTTGTACACAATGTTACATCAAAGACACAAACTTACTTGATTAGAAAATTTCTCTTAAAATCTTAATCTCAGCTTAAAACAGGAAGTAAATCAAACTAACCGTCAGAATTGCGGAGTAATAAATCTGGTGCTCCTGATGGAATATTCCTTGATTTGGCATACGCGGGCAGGCCCATCAGACTCAGAGGAGTAGGTGTGAGGTCCTTTGTAATATTGGTTGCTGTTTTATTTATCACCATGCCTACCACTACAAAAACAACGGGCAATACAAGAGCAAAAATCAAATTGGCTTTGTTACGGAAATTGAGTACTGCCCACATTTTGACCATGGCTTTGAACTGTCTCCTGGAGAGATTTTCTGTCTGTTTCTCTAAGTCTAATAAATCTGTGTCAATGTTGACTTCAGTGGTGTGGACGTCCGCTACAGTAAGGGGGCTAACTCTGTTCTTGTGGACATGGACATTTTCAGTTTCTATTGTTGACTCTATCATTTCTTGCAAATTCTCAGTTGAGTTATCTTCCTCTGAAAATATTTTTAAATTTCATGTACTGGTAATTGCCATGAATAAAAATGCAGCTATTCATACAGATGGCTTTTCAATATTTACAAAGGCTTTGTCTATTCACAATTTAATGCCCCTAATACTGCCCCGAGGTGGTACAAATGCAACATAATGACTGCCAAAAAAACTGAGATTCCTTGTTTCCCCCTTTCATTTATGTATAGCTTGCTATATTGAAATTTGAGTTATGCCAAAAATAATTGCCTCATTCTAGACAATATAAACTCAAGCACTCCAGTCCTTCTTTAAACGTGTTAACAAAATTCTTCAGATCAAAACACTAAATAAATATCCTGCATTTATTTTCTACTCAAAAAAATGGTAAAGAAATATGTTGTAAAAGGCTGTGCCTTTAACAAATACCTAGCTTCATAAAGACTTCCTCCAATGATGTCATGGAAACTCCGTAGGACTTGATTCCAAGTGTCTCGGCTTTACCACCATCCAAGTCACTGAATAAACCTGGAAAGTTTTATAAACATAGAAATAAAACATTAGCTGAACCACTAGAATGTGTATATAGATAAAGCACAGAATGGTCAATACTGTTTGGGATCATTTTCATTAACATATTTACTTTTCATAAAAACATTCTAAGTTTTATCTTTTTCACATGATTTGTAAATTGATATCTTTTCTTTTTTTAAAAAGTTACTTTCTTTCAATCCAAGAATTTATTTACCTGAGAATTGGTCCACACTACTGAGAGGAAGTGTGTAGGAGAGCTCCTTTCCATGAACCCTGGTGAACTCTGCCCCATCCACATGACCTTTTATGAACTCTGTGACCTCAGCATCCTTACAACTTGGTTCAACCACCATACTAATGAATAATAATTTCAAATGTACCCGATAAATATTCTACCATATACAAGAACAAGATTTTTTTTATATGATATTGCCTTTTTTCATTAACTCAAAGCTACTTTGAAATGCTCAACTACATGTAATGTGCAAACATATAGAAATTAACACAGTTTTAATCTTTTATAATAAATATGCATGTACTATAAAACGAAAGCAATTAAAAGGAAACTTCACACTTATGAAGTGTTTTTGTTTGGCAACAGACTAATGAGCAATATAAAATCCCTGCTACAGGCAAAGACCCCCCCTCCCCCCCAATAAATATAGCATACTATATTGAATACAAGTATTCTCAGTTTCACCTACTTCAGATGATATCCAATGCCAAATCTGCTCTTCAGAAACAAGGAGGAGCCGCAGCACTTGAGTTTTCCTTTACTTATAAAGGCTTTCCTGTCTGTGAAGATAAAAAAATCTCAACTTTAAAACCTTTTTCAAAATAAGCGTCAGACTTTTTTTTACAGGAGTTATTGGAATTTACTTGGTATACAGAGGGATACTTTACCGGCCAATATGTCAGCCTCGTCCATGAAATGAGTGGTCAACAGGATCAACTTGTCCTTTTTCTTCTCCTTCAGGACATTCCAGAGATGACGTCTGGAGTAGGGATCCATACCAGCTGTCGGCTCATCCAGGTAGATAATCTGATAGAATAAAAATATTTATTCTAGCCAAGGGTATAAAGAAGAGGCAAAACATTACTGTAGATCACAAAATTTGAGACACCTCATGTTTGCCAGATGGTCATTTACCCTTTATTCGCAAGACAAAATTTATACAAATTTAAGCTATTGCTTGATATAATTTTAGAATACAAACATATGCAACAATGAGATTTTGAAAGTAGAATGTATTGAATAATTACCCGGTATGCGAAAATTATGCTTTTGCAAACAAAAAGTGACTAACAGTAAATAAAATTTTAGCTCAAATGTTTTTTTTTTCTAGTAACATATCATATACATGTACCGGGTAATCATTATCTTGCATAAAATATTATATAAGTATTATCATATGGAGTAACTTAAAAGTTGCAATAAACAGGTATTCTGATATACCTTAGGGTCTGAAACAATCGCTATGGCAACCGACAGCTTCCTCTTCTGCCCTCCACTGAGATCCTTGGCAAACGTATCTTTCTGGTCCTCAAGTCCTACATCTTTTATAGTCTGGTCAATCTAAAATTTAGGTTTAACATATTTCATACTTTATTCTAAAAAATTACAACTATTAAAGTAGGAAGAAAACATGGTTGATTACTTTTTTGACAAAAATTTAAATATTTTTGCCAAATAATATTCAGTGATTGTTCCTGGATATGAATGTTATTTTTTTTTCTTGACATGAAATGCATTAGACATGTGATACAGAAAAATTCACTTGAGCTTTCAGCTCAGGTGAGCTAAAACAAAACAAAAGTACTTTATAGTGTAATACATGTACAAAAAAAAATCACCGAATTTAAACCATTCCTGTAGCTTCAGTTTACTTACCCTTCTGGTCAGTTCCTCTCCTGTAATTCCTTTCAGACCGGCGTAGAAGGCGAGGTGTTCCACACAGGTCAGAACTTCAAACAGAATGTTGTGCTGAGGACACACTCCCGTAATGGATCTCATCCTCACCACATCAGAGGGGTCTGATACATCCTGTTTTAATGAGAAATCACAATGTTTTATGCCATTCTTTTAATGTTGGGAAGAAATTGATTTCCAATAACATGTACCCTAAACTTGGCTATTATTTTCAGATGAAGAAAACAATTGTTTCATACTTAGACAAGTAAGCAATTCTGCAAAAACCAGTTACCATGACAAAAAGAAATAAAAATATAGCATCACTTACGTATCCCTGCACTATAGCTGTACCATTTGAGGGAGTCACAAGACCACTCAACATGTTCAAAAGAGTTGTCTTTCCTGCTCCATTGTGACCCAACAGGCAAGTTATCTGCCCTTCATAGAGTTCAAGGGATATACCTAAAAATGTACATGTACAACTGACTAAGTGTAGACTTGAACATCCTAACAAGAGTTTTCACTTATACTGAGATGTGACAAAATTAATGTACAAATGTAGTCCTTCACTATTATTTTCATAGAATAAATATGTTTTGTTTGGTTTTGCTACATGTATATTGCATACCTTTCTCAACCTTCTAAATTAAAAAAAAAAATATAGAAAAATGGAAGCTCTTAAACTTCTATCATTTTAATGAAACTGTCTTCATATTTTTTTTTCAGGAAAATCTCACCTTGAAGTTTCTTCAGTAAAAGAACACCCCATTAAAAAAACAATTAACAAAGTAATCTACCATTTTGAAAATAATGCTAAAATAGATTTATAGAGGTTGCTTACCATCGACAGCTTTGACCATGCCTTTATCCTTCTCCTTCGATTTGAACTCTTTTGTAATATTGTAAATTCTACAAAGAAAGGAATCTCATACAAATCAATAAGTCTTTCAAATCCAATTCATAAGCTAGTTCTATAAGGACTGGATTTTAACTTTAAACAAAATGCACACAATCAGAACTTCTGGATCCACCCCCAGATTTTGTATACTGACCTGATCCCCTGCTTCTGTCTTGTCTCCGCGGCAACAGCCTCGATGTCATTTCCAAAAAATAACTCTGTGTCGTCCCCCCTGCTGGAGTACTTGCTTGTCTTTGTTCCAAACCAGTATGACTTTGTAAAGATGTAATATGGGGGAAATCTGGGGCCATAATTACCTAAAATAATATTTTTTAAATACTATTTAATAGTCATAATTGTTGTATATCTGTTTAACTATTTGTATAGCTCACTCCAAAAAGTGCTCTATATAACTATCATTCTAAAGAATTTATGCAGTAGAATTTACATATACTGTAAACCATCTATGATTTAAGTCATCATTCATTCAGGATTCTCCAGTTTACATTCAATCTGCAATGATTAGTATTTGCAAGTCAAAGTAGGTCGTGGAACTTGTAGATATTTCTCGTAGCCGAATAAAAGTTGCTTTACAGTACATATGTAGGTAAACAAGTTATAATAACTCTTTAGAATTTCAAATACCAGAAAGATTTGAATTTACAAATTTGGCATCAGGCTAAGACATTCACAAAGCACATTACTTATTGTCCATCAAAAAAGGAAGATATGTACATTTATCTCAAGAAAACAACCTTCAAGATTGTCCTTCTTTCATTATAGGCCCATGGGCCATAATGCTAACTTACATAAAACAAGATTTTCTATATTTACCAGGAACAACATTATCCAGGTAGACAGCCAGTAGACCGTAGAGAATGGCATCCAGCAGCAACATTAGGATGTATCCATATAACGGGAAATCTCCCGACTTAACTGTCTCAGAGTCCATCCCAACAGTGATGTCCAGGAATAAACTCTAAAAAGAATTGTTCATATGGCTAAAATAATAACACCAAATTTAAACTCACCACAAACATTAGTTTGAAATAGGATTAATGATCTGTATTGATATTAGGGATGTCAACGAATATTCGAGTACTCAACTATCATTCGATCATACCGACTATCGACTATAATTTCTTCAGTTGATTATTCGTTAGAAATTTGTTTCATCAAAGTAATTTTGAATTCAATGCAATAAACTTATATTTGCCCATTTCATTTATTTACAGATCAATATTTTCATACGTAAAATTAAGGGTATCGTATAACTGTTCAAAGGAAATTATTTGTACGTCGATGTATGTTCGGCAAACATGTCTTCAAAATCTACAGTTTTGGTATAGCTTAAAAAAGGTAAACAGTGTTATCAAGGCTATGTGAAACAGAACGTATATTCTGCAGTGTAACATCAAACATGATGTATCATATGCCAATCAGTCAAACATATACACACTTTATAAAGTAAAGTTCTCCGCAAAAATGACAAAAAGAGCAGATTGGGAAAGAAAATCAAACATGTTTATCAATTATTAATGATTGTCTGCCTCTTACTGTTTTAAATGGAGAGGGCATTTGTTTGGTAAAAATGTAGATTCAAACTAAAGTCTGACATGATACATTTATTCAGAAAGAATATTAATTATATTAATTACATAATTATGGCTATTTCAAAATTATAAATACATATACATGTAAATTGGGGTCAGTTGTGAGAGTAATTAAATCATGTTTTATTTTTCTGATATTAATTTCATACTATCATTGATTGCTTGCACAAAATTTCATAATTAAGATTAATCTGAAGCTCTCGCTTTCTCTTTGTTTTTATAAGAGACACGCTTTAATTGTTTACCTGTCAAACCCATAGAAATTGGCTTCAATTATGGGGTACATGTGCTACCGTAATGTTAAGAAAGGACAAATATCTTGCATTTAGAGAAAATGAACAGCTACTCAGTAATATATTATAATTTTTAAATCATTGGATACATATTGATGAACAGTTTTTTATAATTGTACAACATACATGTTTACAATTCAAAAAATCGTTGTATAATGGTGATAGCATAGGTTAAATATTGTAAAAGACAAACAATGAAAATGATATGAAAAAATAATTAAAATTAAACGAATATTCGACTATCATTCGACCAAAGCATCCGACTATTCGACTAAGGTGTCCGAGTAAAATTGACATCCCTATAATTGATATCATTCCTGGATATAATTTTTTTTCATCTTAGAAATCATCTCGAGATTTTTCACCCCCAATAATGTTCATATTATTGTACATTCTAACAGAAGGGCTGTCAGATGCTGCACTGATAGGCAATAGACAAAGGTCCATTTCAATTCCATTTATTCCTTACCTGATCAATGGCCAAAGCCACACCACAGGGGGATATGAGACTGAGGAATCCCCTGCCCACTGGGGGGATAGTGTAGGTCACCTCCCCAGTGCTGGTCACCGTCCGGGTCATACTGACCGCCAGGTAAAGGGTAGAGGTCAACATAGAGGTCAAGCTGGCAATTCCACCGGCCGTCTGGGCCTTTTGGAAAAATGGTGTGATAAGCCAGGCAAAAGTGATCAGAGACATTCCGTAAAATTCCAGAATAAGGAAAAAAAAGAACATGTTGCTGTTTTTGTAAAACTGGGCCACGTACGCTATCAGTGTCACAACGGCTGTAACTATGGTAATCAGGATGAAATATATGCATGCCCATGAAGCCCAGTAGGCGGAATCTCTCAAGCCCATCATTTTCATTCCCTCTTTGATTTTTTTCTCTTTGTCGTTTACAATGTTGGCGGCAAGAAAATTGACAAACTGAGCATAGGCCAGCACGAAGTAGAGAGAAGATATGATTTGTATGTAAGAAGTGTCTGGTTGGTACTTGTCCAATGGCATCAGTTGGAATGAAAGATCAGGTGGCTGTATTGATGTTATGCCAAAGTGACTCTATAAAAAAACATCTTCGAAAATTACCCTAAATGCACTGTAAATGTAGGCCTACATGTACAATAAAAGACATTTTCTGAAAATGATATCGTCAAAATATGCAAGTAGTGAGAATATTTAAATGTATGTTCAGATATTTGTACATCTAACTTGTGAGAATAAAATAAAAATCTTTAAATGAAAGTAACAAACAAAAAACATATATTTTGCTGATGCTAGGAGTGTATTAATATACTAAAAATCAAAGTCGTACCCTCATCAGAGCTGTGTCTGTGGCCACCTGAATCATGCTGAAGCCTGTGTGTAAATACTTCAGGACATCACAGGAATAGGAATCCAAACCATTACCATTCCGACACTGGTCATCTGAAATTATGATACAACATACAATGTACAAGATTTAAATATCACATGTACTTCTTCTGATATACCAAATCCATACTAAAATACAGCTGAATTTGTCAAATAAAATTTTTAAATACAGTTGAACTTTGCTATCCCAAAAACCATGAAAATGTCAAAGAAAACTGAGAGTCGTCGTCGGAAACCACAACCTAGATATCTAGGAAGTTTTTCTCAGTCCAAATGAATTCAAAGTTACAAGTTTTGACCACGATGAGTAAATACAGTACACACAACATTAGAATCTTTTTGTTTGAGAAATCTTTTGAGCTTACTTGCAGTTCTATACATGCTGCTACTCTTTGTATCTACAATGTCATTTATAGGCATCCTGATGGCATAAGACAGATTGCTTCCATTGTTATACATGAACTGCAGTCCTGTCAACCTTGACAATAAAAAATAAATCCAAATGATAAAATCTACAAACTGACTGTACTATCATTTACATTATAATCTTTCATAACAGTTAAATTTCCATGAAATCTAAAATGTAAAAATTTATGTTGGAGTCAGAAAATGTCAGCAAGATAAGAAATAGTTACCCTGAAATACCAGAGTAATTGGCCTTGAAAGCTGCTAACATGGCAACCTCATCAGGATAGTATTCCAGGGTAGGAGTCGAGTTCAGACTTAACAACTGCTGGAAAATGCTCGCTGCATCGGCTGATATGGTGCGGGTATAGGTGGTGTCAGGGCACACTAGAATTTTACCCGTGCTCTTGACAGAGAAATTCTCCGGATGCACCAAGGGGATGTTGGTAACGGCAGGTTTGGGATCCAGGGGAAGGAACGCTTTGGTCATGGCCAGGATGGCAACAAAATAAATGGGAGATAATATTTCCTACAGAGAAAAAGAAGCTCACATAAAAAATATATAATGCTATGGCCATGATTGCAAAAAGTACACATCTTTAATAATAATTTCACTGTGTGTTTTTTTTTTCTTTTGTTATTTACATTCAAATACATGTGCTTGTTACTTTTACCTTTTTTACTTTCATTTTTTTAAAATACATTTACATTGACAAGAAAAATAAGCATTAATTTATTACTTCTTGCTGTTTTTAAAAATGATTATATTCGATATTTAAGAAATCAAGATTTTGTTAAATAAACATATAAATAAAAAGACAAGAATAATGCAATTAATTACCTGTATAAGCTGGCCTTTGTTTCTTTTCTTGTACAGAATATTTTTGTACATAAGAGTCTTGAATTGCTGTAGAAAGGTAGCCATTGTGTTGGGTTCTGAAAGGATGTACATATAAAGTACAATAGGTAAACATGATAAATATAGGCATACCATATTTTTTAAAAGTACAAGAGATATTATAACAGGTAAAATCACAGGTTTGAAACATAAAACTATTCACATTTTTAATGTCTGAAAATCCTTATTTTCAAAACTAAATACCCATGATCCAATATATGCAGTAATACATGTACATGCTAATTAGAGCAAATCAATATGCTCATTGACATACTGAATTTACGCTTACAGCAAAGTTATTTTTCTTCCCCTTGACTAAAATGAATATGAAAAATTATGTTTCTAACAATTCAGGAAAAATCATCCGTCCCTGGTACTTTATTATATAAGCATATTGTTATACTGTCCATGTAATAAATGTTATATATAATATAAAATTCATCTACCTTAAGGACACATGCAACATACATGTACACAAACTCTACAATGTACCTTTCCAACTGATAATTTTCTAATATATTCTCAATCTTAAATCATGGTACCATAAGATAAACAAAAATCAGCATACATTACCAGGAGTTTTGAACAGATATAAAATGATGAGAATATCGGAACTAATATTTTTTAAAGAAAAATTAATATGATAAATATAGTTTTAACTAATATTTTTAATATTGCTTAAATTAATAGGAGGTGCACAGTATTGCCAGACATCATAAAATTGCAAAACATCCTTCAATGATATGTAAAACTTTTTAAATCAAATGGGAAATAAGAATTCCAAGTCTAAAACTATGTTGTGTATGTCCTTAAAATAAAAATTTGACATGATTGTCAGAAGATAGGGAACAGTGATGGATCTTATCCAGTCAACAACAAAAAAAAAATGAACAGGAAAACACTGTCCAACTGGAAACACCAGGAACAGGTGCCTTAGAGGAGCAAGCATACCAATGATCGGCCACACACTCATAGAGTTTGTGAAATTTTATAATCAATTTTATATCAATATGTATTACTTGTAAATTCAAATGAGTACATTTTTGATTAAAATTGAAATATTTTACCCTTTTCTGCTTCCAAAATGTATTGTCTTTCAGAATCACGCCATCTGCTATATTTTTGCACAGACATTCTTCTTAATATAACCTATAGCTCAATATGTAATCCACTAGTAACATCAGACACACACATATGGTGTGATTCATGAACTTTTCACAAAATAAATTACAGGTACTAGATAAATCCTGTTTTTATATTATACTAGTTAGGTTTTAGATTTCCCACTTTCTCATTTTCACATGAAAAAATGAACATATGTGACTTCTATCATATTGAAAGAACGGTGATTTCAAAATATCTTGTATATACCAATACATATAAATTAATATAGAGATCTGACATGATACGATAAAGATAGTATATGGGAGATATAACATATAAGTGTGATAAGTCAGTCGTTATCAAAGTAGCACATATATATGTACAAATTGTACTACAAGGACTGCATGCATAATATATAAAAAATTATATCACTGAATCGGATATGACTTACTTATATGCCTAGATTAATCAATGCACATTACAGGTAAAGCTATAGTTCAGTCCATTCCTAAAATAGATGGAGTTAATGCCCTTTTATGCGCATTATCCTGAAGTGAAATTGCAGTGTCCGATTTTGTTGAATTCTAAGTGACCTCCATCTTTGAATATCTAGACAACCAAAAATTGCGTACATTGCAAAATAGAAAAAAGCCTTGTGCTTTAGGGCAAGGATTCTGTCCAGTAGCTTGGCAAATCAATAATCATGTAAATACACATTTTTTGTTGTTGTTTGTAAAAGTGCTGATTTTGGGAAAGGTATAAGAAGAATGAAACACAAATTCAAATCAAGCTTTAAAACATGGATAAACCAATATTACACTGATAGATATTGATAATTTCTGTGCTCTACTTCTTAAACTTAAAGGCAAAGGCCATGGAGGGTTTGATAGTAAACAAAGGTATAATATGTCTGTGAAATAATTTAATTAAGTCCCATGTTTTTATTTACTTAGCCTATCTATAGAACGGGGTCAAGTCCCCTTACAAATGCCCCTGCTTGTTTACTCAGGTCGATACTTTATGACCCAACTTTTAAGGTGACAAGGATGCTGTAATATCTACAAGAGAACTTATGACTCAGACCAAAATGTTATCTTGAGAGTAACTTTTTGATTTCAATAATATAAACAAAATAGGTTAGATGTCTTGATAAAGAATTTAGGTAGAGAATTTTATCTAAAGAATTTCTTAACAGGATCAATAATTTCACAAGGCTTTGAAAATCAACTAAAACTTCGTGGGCTTATAAGTTAATTCATTTTTTAAACTGCCCCCACCGTACTGACATCTGTCAGCCTCATTGTCAGCTAGTGCAATTTGTTTAGTCAACGAATCATGCTGAAATTAAAAATTTGACCATGCAGACAGACCTGCTTGTGAAAAATTAAGCTAAGTATCCTTATCAAATTTAGGTTATCTTTATTTACAAATTACATCTAAATTTACAAATCAGATACAAAATTTACCTTTTACAAGATTTCAGGTGGAAAAAAAGATCCAGCAAGATAAAAATTCTTCAAAAACTGTCAATGTTCCATTGTAGAACAATTAGTGGGTTATATCCTGGTTATCAAGTTCTTTTTCTCCATTTAGAGAGATCTATAAGAATTTACCAAACTCTGATCATATATATCTCGGTTTACAAGTAAAACACCTTAGCAACAGAGTACATTACAAAATCACATAAAAAATATTTGACTAATACAAGAAATTTTAAGATTTCCTAATGCAGTGGACATCATAGTCATCTGTTGGTTTTGATAGAACCTGACAGATTTCGCAATATTTACATACCGTGTATTGGCATATATTGTACAGGTGTAACATGAAATAATAGATTTGCTTGATAAAAATTGCCCTGAATATTTACCTTTTACGCGTCCTTAACCAAAGCCTGGGTGTGTCAATGCTGCATGTTGTTATAATACAGTCTAAATGCGTCTCATGATCAGTCCTCAAATTCTTGTCATTTTTTCACCACTGTGACTGCTGGCACTAGCATTCTCCTCTGAATCACAATAAAAGGGTTCTTGTCAAGGACCGTAATTCATCAGTTATATTTTTCTGCAAGCCTAGCTCTAGTTCTTGTAGAAATCTCATGGGGTGAGAGACGTCGGAAACATCGATAACCTACTTTTACTTTCAGTTTCTCCATTTGTGCCCGATATTAACCCATTAACCCATATCATTCGTGCCAAATATTAACCCTGTGTACGTCTACGAAATTATTTTTAGCTAACCAGATTTACTATAAAAAGTTTTTTAATACAGTTTAGCTCACTAGCTGCAGAACTGTAGCTCTCCGAAAATATATATTTTGTCTCTCCCAAATGGAATTCTAAATGGACCCCAATGGAAATCAAATTGGACCCAAATGGAATATCACATACGTATTTTACTTAATTATTTAAAATGATGATAAAATGAACTTACAAATGGAGTTTTTTTTTTAAATTATTCATTTCTAATATTGTATTTTAAGATATGAATTATTTTTATAGTATTCAATATATTGGCAAAATTATTGGGAGGGGAGGATGCCCCCCCCCCCCCCCCCCCCCCCCCCCCCCCCCCCCCCCCGGCTCGGTACCTATACAGCCATTTGTATTCAATGATGTTCAAAAGTTATTAAAATAGGAAAAAAAAATCATGTTTTGATTTAAAATACAAGTTAGGAAATTAATAATATTAAAGATTTTTAATATTCCATATGGGTCCATTTGAGTTTCCATTTGGTCCATAAATAGACAGATTAAATATTTATTGCTATGAAAATGTTCAATCTAAAATCACCCTAGAGAAATTATATGTCTTAGCTTTAATATGAAACGATCTTTATTTTTAATGAAACTAAATTTTTAAAAAAAATTTAAAATTTTAAAAGTCGGGGTACATCAAACAATTACTTTTTTATTGTTAGCCTGGTCGAATTGATAATGAAACATATTCCAGTATTGAGATGATTAAAATGTTATTCATAAACACACTGCTCACTCATATAAAATGTTGCCAGAACCTTAATGATTTTCCAAAAGAAATTCAACTTGGCAAATCTATTAAGGATCGACTAATAGACATTTATGTCATTAAGAGTTACCTCTCTTATCTGAGTATCAATGAATCTTATCAATGGACCTTTAAAAGTCAAATCAATTTTGGTCCACATAATTTTATGTAGAGTATTTTTAATGAAATTAAAGAAGGAAATTAAAACTAGAGGTACTGTGAGCGATGAGCTCACTAAATGATACCCCCGCCTCCCATATGGTTATAACTGGTGAAAAAGTCCATGTTTTCCTGTGGCCGGGAAACCCAAAATATGTGTCGGATCAAAAATTAAAATAGGAGGTGCACGATGGCAATATGTAATAAAGATTCTGTGAAAGTTTCATCAAATTTCATTCAGAGGTATGAGAGGAGTTGCGGATAAGAGATGGGTACCCAAAGCGTAACAGACGGACGGACGGAATTAACGATTACTATATACCCTCCCGCTTTTCAAGCGGGGGTATAAAAAACATATCACTTGATGATCAGAAAGACCAAAGTTATACAGGTGAACGTTGTGGACTATTGCTTATTATACCACCCGCTTGAAAAGTGGGAGGGTATATAGTAATCGGTATTTCTGTCCGTCCATCCGTCTGTACGTCCGTCTGTCTTTTACGCTTTATCTCTTATCCGCAACTCCTCTTATACTACCGAGTAAAATTTAATGAAACTTTCACAGAATCTTTATTACATTATGCCATTGTGCACCTCCTATTTAACTTTTTTATTCGACACGTATTTTAGGTTTCCCATAGCAAAACATGGACATTGCCATTATATGTTTACCCATGACGGTACTATAGAAGCTTCTGGATAACATTTGATAGGACGAGTTATTCCTCTTTACACATTACCGTAAAACAATATTTAGCAACACATGGACATAATGGGAGGCGGGGGGTATCATTTAGTGAGCTCATTGCTCACAGTACCTCTAGTTTTTGTTTCACGGTATCTGATCCTCAGCCAGCTGGAAGGACAACTCTTAAAATAATTGGCCAAAACTTTTACACGGCTTTCATATTTCAATTGAAATTCTAATTGTATACTTGACCTTGGAGTTTGACTTGTTTTTTTTTTATCTGTTTTTTAATGAATTTAAAAGTCATTTTCTTCAAGAGAAACTGGAAAATATTTGATCATGAGGTTACTCAAATATTACATGCACTGTTTTCCGAAACAGCTGCACAAGAGTTCTTACAAAAGCCTGTAGGAATATACTTTAGGTACATGTATTAGATGTCCGTAAACAATATTAAGATTTCACTCGCATAGTAATAATCGTAAATTTAATTTGAATTTTGGTTAACACTTCATTTTTTTTTTTTATCATTATCTGATATATTACAGTAATGAGTTTATTTTCTATTAAAACATAAGTTATGCCTTAGGAATGAATCTTCTATATAGATTTGAAATGAGAAAAGATAAAGATCACTGGTATAAACGTTTATAGATATGGCCATATGGGTAAGTTAAATGCTAAATCCCACTACGCGTCTGCTCTAGAGTCACGAAGTAAGGATTAGATCCTTACGTCACGGATTCGAATCCCACTGTGGGACGAGGAGACCGATCCTTCGGATGAGACCGAATAAATCGAGGTCCCGTGTGACGCAGTAGGTGCTAGCACGAAAAAGATCCCTCACTGCTCAATGGTTCTGAGTGCCTGAGTGCCGAGTAAAGGACGAAATTTGTAACTCCACTGGCAAGTGGTGGCGTCTCAATACGAATGAAATATTCTCGAGAGGATCCAGACTTTAAACAACATATAATCAAGCAATTCTTCCAAGCAAAAAAGAAACAACATTCTTTTAAAGGATTTAAAATCATTTTATTAATACATCACAAGAAAGACGACATTCTCTTAATTCAAGTTCGAATCACTGTAAAATATCCAGCAGCTGAAACATAACACTGAGTTTATAATTTGTCTGGCGATGTAGCGATTGTCTCCTCAACTTTTCCTTCCTCCTCTATGGCACGCCAAATTTACAAAAATGAGATAATCATAGTTTCACAATCGATAAACTAGGTTTATCGGTTGTAAACTATAGTTTACGAACTGTAAACTATAGTTAACAACGTTAATCTATATTTCACATCTGTAAACCATAGTTAACGCGATAATCTATGTTTCACAACCGTAAACTATACTTAACACCGAAAACAATCATTTGCGATTGCAAAACATAGATTATCTGATAAATACAGTTTCACGATTTGTAAACTATAGTTTACAAACCGTTAACTATAGTTAACGATCTGATAAATATAGTTTCACGATTCGTGAAACTATGATTAACAACTCTTAACTATAGTTTACGATTGTAAACTATAGTTTACAAACGTGAATCTATGTTTATCAACAAAATCTATTGTTAACGCTTATTACAGCCAGATAAACATAGATTATCATTCGTAAACTATAGTTAACAACCGTTAAATATAGTTTTACAGATGAAAACTATACTTAACGAATCGTTAACTATAGTTTACGGTTTGTAAACTATAGTTTACAGTCGATAAACCTAGTTTATCAATTGTGAAACTAGGTTTATCTCATTTTTGTGAATTTGGCGTGCCATACTCCTCCTTTCTATTTCCTCCCTCCGTTCTCTGGCTCTCTCTTGCTTCTCTATCATTGCAAGCTCCCTTTTACCTGTAACAAACAATCATAAATTGAACACAAACTAAATATCGGATATTAATTCATTATCTTTTATACTTTAATTAATTAAAGATAATTAAAGGTTTCCTTAATTCTTAGACCCTTAATTTGGTAGTTAATTACAGATACTTTTACGTTGTTCTTACGTTTTAAAACAACTTCATCCTCATCCTCATTTCTCCGGAGTCTTTCGTTCAGAAACGATACGTTAGGCCACATTGGCTCTGAGTCTCCTCCACCATTTACTGGGATATCAAAGGCAACGCCTCCCCCGCTCACTTTGGCTTTGATACCATTTTTCTTCAGTATCTTTCGCAGCCTCTTTTGCTGTTTTTTGGTGCGAAAAGGAGTTGGAAAAGGCGCAACTTTACTATGGAAGCAACCCATTGTGTTTATATTCTGACTTTGTTGCTATTTCACGCTAAGTTTATTATGACGTCATTTTAATTGTTACGTCATATATACTGTTACGTTCAGCACAAAATAAGCAGAATTCAATGGAGTTAAGAAGAAAGAAAGAAATATGCATTGAAAGTAGAGCACTTTTAACTTTTAATGTGCCATTTTCATTTTTTGATTTTTACCTGAAATATTACAGTAATGAGTTTATTTCTTCTCATATATTTTTAAAAAATTAAATTATGCATTGTAAATCTTCTATATATATCAATTTGAAATGGGAAAAGATAAAGGTCACTGGTTTATACGTTGATAGATATAGGCAAGCTCAAAGGGCGAATACGAAGGAGTGAAAAATCATTTTTCCGTGAAGTTATTCTTTAGTTAACCGGGAGACTATATTTAGAATAATTATTGTCTTTCATGACTAGTTGAGTAAGAAAAAGAATCGCAATATTGTGGGGGTGGATCTGGAAAAGTATAGAAGCTATATGTGTATATATAACTATATATAATCAATGTAATAATACATGTATATAAACTGTTGAAAACTGAAGGATTAAAAGTAAAATTATATTTATCAATGTAAGTAAGTAAGTAATCATTTATTATAGTGACATTGTGCATTATAGATATTTCAATATACATTGTAAACAAGATTCGTCAAACTGAATCTGCACCCGGCCCATTGGACCTATAAGTCACTTTTTCCATTAATAACAATTATATAAATTTACACATGCAGAAGATTCTTTCTATGGTTAAATGCTGTATGTACAAATTTGGCTAACTTTATTTGGTAATTTTGATTTAAAACTTTAAACAAATAATTATTATCATTACTATTTGGGTGCTCCTTGTAAACACTATTAAAATATTATTTCCTAACATTATTATACAATTGACAGTCTAATAAGAAATGTTTTTCATCTTCTACAGAGGAACTAGAACAGAAAACACACGTTCTTTCACTTAGGGGTTCACTTTTATATCGACCGGTTTCAATGCGTAAGGGAAGCACTCCACATCTGAACTGTGCCAAGGTTGACCTTTCCTTTTTTGAAATATAAGATGCAACATACGGTTCGGTTTCACAATTAACTTTGAAGGAAATATATGTCCTTAATTTTGGTGATGATTGTATTTTCACTTTCCATTCATTTTCAGCATATTGACGAAGTTTTTGGTACATGTATTTTGTATTTACTATTTTCTGGTTTTGAAAAAGACTGCTACTGTTGAGACTGTCAAAAATATTTTGGACCTGTGAACACCACTCACCCTGCATATTATAATCCCAAATGAAAACTTTTTTCGTTAATCTATCAATTTCCAACTGAAGAATTCGGTTCCAAAGGCGAAGTATATTCAGCCAACGTCGCTGTGTAGAGGGTAGCCACCCAACTTTTTGTATATTTTGCCTGTATCAACTAATTCTAATATTTTTGCTGCTGTCCATAGATTTTTTACTGAAACATGTAGATTTTAAATTGATTTGTTATTAACTTGTATCACTTAAAAATATTATAAAATATTATATTTTAAATGTATTATTTGCATGACATATTGTTATATTTATGGAGAGGAACTAGTAAGTTGTAAGAACTAGTTGTAAGAACTTGTTTCTAATTCAATTGATTCGTTCAATAAAATATGTTCAAAACAAAATAGGTATTTTTTGAAATACAAGCTATTACTGGTATAATTATGCTATATCGACAATACCATAATTATATTATATTATAAGACTAATAACTAATATTAGTTTTCGACCAGTAGTGATGAAGATCAGGAATCGTTTTTAAAAGTGGGGAGGGGGATCTTGCTTTCCTGAATATGTTTGAAACGTTCTTCCATTTAATTTTAATTCATACATTACCACATTAATTACCTTTATTTATTAAAAGTAGAGAGCGCACTTTCTACGAATCTTTTCAATAATAAAAAAAATGGGGTGACATAAAAATAAAAAGTGAAAAATAAAATTAAAATTCTTTTCTGATTAGGAATACCCCCACCTTTGTAGTGTACCAGGGAGGGGGGTATGTCGGTAAATCGTCATCAGGGTCTGTTTATTCTATACAAGAGGGGGAAGTCCTCGGGAAATGATTTTTCTAAAAAAGAATATTTCCCTAGCGATCATGCAATATATATATATAATACTCATCTACATGATTATATATATAATAAATAAATAAAATGATTTAAAATAGTTACATGTACCAAACACTTAAATATGCCTCTTATAGAAATGATATCATAAAACCTGCACTTTTTTTTTTTTAACCTTTGAATGTAACATGATAGACATGTATGTTTGTATTATGGTGGTTCACTGAAAATCTAATTAATCATTGAAAGCGAGGGACTTTTATAATCTTATTAATTATAGTAATTATATTTATGACTTTGACTTGCTTTTATTCTATTTGTTTGCTTTTTCCTCAGTAAGTCAAACATTGCAATTTTTCCTCAGAACAATTCTTTTACCCTAGAAAATGAAAGAAATATTAAAAAAAAAAAAACAAAGAAAAATGTCTGAAATAGGAAGGTACAATCCGCGAATTTGTGTGAAGTAAATCCCGTTCTTTTTTTCAGCATCATATAAATTGATAAATATGATGCCTGGATTTATATTATATCTAACTTATTTTATATGGGGACTTTTTTTTTGCTTATGAAAAGAAATTTGCTAATAAAACGACCAAGTGCCTGTGATTCTGGAGATTCGAGGACCAATGGATCCGCGCCTGGAATTTAGATACTTATTCATGTCCTAGTAAATCATCTTACCGTGACGTTGCTAACTATTGCAAATAATCTCAAGTCAAGACCTCATGTGAATTACGATAAAATATGTCACGGGGGTTAGACCTAGGTACTGAATTCACGTGATAGATAATTTAAAAAATATTACTATGATGTATGAATGAATTAGTACTCATTGAATAAGCGTGTAAAAATGTCCGAGCTTGACCCTCTCATTAACCGTGGTGCTGCGGATTCATTTTACGATAGAGTTGTTCGTCCATCGCTGGCCGAATTTTTCGGGACCCTTGTCTTTGTATTCGTTGGATGTATGGCTGTCCAGACCCAGGTTGTGGCACCTATCGCTCTTGCTCATGGACTGACCATAGTTGTCTTGATTGCAGGACTTGGGAAAATTAGGTTTGTATGTATATAGTTGGAGTGGATCCAATGGGGTGGAACTGTACTATGCATAATAATAATATATTATTATATATATAAATGAGATAAATAAATATTAATTTGTTCTCAATTACACGTATTATATTTAGCCTACCTATTTTAGTCAAATTATTAGTCAAAGTTACCTTAGGCTATATCATCAATACTTACAAGCCATTATGTGAATTTCTGATTTTATTTTTTGCTCATGAAGAAATTATTACGCTAATACTGATCCCCACTCCCAGGAATTCATTCAATTCTAGTTGAAGGGAGAATTTAGTGTACGATATACATGTTTATATGCCCCCCCCCCCCC
>PRKT01000064.1:0-28761 GCA_003671525.1 Saccostrea glomerata | reverse complement strand
CCCCCCTCAGAGTACATGTTTAGTTACATACACATTGTATACCTTTATTTTTTAAAGAAAGTTATGACTAGATATTACTAGGATTTAATTTAATTTAATTTTTTGGCAGTCAAAAAGACCCTAAGATGTGTTATTACACCTCAGAAACAAAACAGCCCATTTTGTACAAAAAGCTTCACAAAACGAGACATACATGAAAATGTACTTATTTCTTTTAAAATTGTTTGCTTTATCATTCGGTCAAAATATGATCAAGATAAAAATATATTATTGTTTTATACGAATCAGCAGTGATAAGAACTTATAACAAGAAAGCTAAAAACAAAAATAAAAGCATCGTGTTTTATAAAGTTTTACTCAATACAAGTCTAATAAGTGAAAATGTATTACGTAATTATTGATTGGGGAAATTCATTAAAACCAACTGAATTAGTATACAAATAAGATAACTTTAACTACATTAAAAAATATAGGTTATCAGAGATTATAAGGCTAACCTCAGCGAATATTATCTTAATTTTAATAAGGCAAGTCAACATTAAACCAATACATGTAATTCAGTAATGTGAAGTCCAAGATGCATCATGGCGCATGCAAGTTTACTTCAGGTCGGTCTTATAATTACTTGGGAATGGACCTGGCCTAAAAAAAATTCTGGTCATTCGACAGAAAAATGTTGGTCTGATCCAGCATCTGAATCAACTCTTCTAGTGGATCACTATCTTCAGTGCAAGGTGGTTGTAAATTATTTTTTGTCAATACTCTCAGGGATATTGAAAGAATTTTAGAACTACATTTATTAGTTAAGAAACCGGTTTTTTTTAAGTTTTCGCTGATTGCAATTAAATATCATGACGGAATTATATCTAATACCACCAAATCTCTTTTATTTCCTATAAGTTGGATAGTGAATCTGAATTATTTAGTTTTTCTTGAAAAGAAAATGTCTAGAACTTTGTTTTAGAAATAATGGAAATTAAATCATTAAAATTAACTTTAATTTGCTTTTTCGAAATTATCCTGTTTCTTGAATGACATATTAAACCTGCAGTTTGATCCAAAGCTGGAAGTCGTATAAAACAGAAATGACAATGTAGTTTGCAGAAAAACAAATTTAACCTCACTATATTTCTAGAAATTGGCTCTAGGTCGGAGGATCTGAATTTTAATTTATTTTCAGCGGCGGTCACTTTAACCCAGTCGTTACACTTGGGGTAACGCTGTCAGGGGGAATGCATTGGGTCGCCAGTATCTTTTACTTTTTGGCTCAGCTACTAGGAGGTATGGTTGGTGCTGCCTTCGTTCTGGTAAGTTTTCCCATTTAATACAATGTCCCTTCTCTGTAAATATATATATATATATATATATATATATATGCTTTCAAAAAATAATAAAATTCTGTCATTAAACATGTTAACAGTAATAAAATTCTCACGGTATAGTTGTTATTTCATTTTATTTTAATTTTTTTTACAAATAAGTTACATTTTTTCCAGTAAACTAGAACAAAATCTACAAAATGATATTTTATTTGATATTTTACAAAATTATACCGGTTTTAGTATCTTTCAGGCAGTTCTACCCGAAACTGTGTATAAAAGTATAACTGGTGGCGCGCATACTCTAGGAGATGGCGTACATCCGGGCTGGGCGATACTGGCTGAGGGCATACTAACCTTCTTATTGGTGTTCACCGTCCTATTAGTTGCAGTTGATGAAAACAAGTCTAAATTAGCCCCCTTAGCTATCGGATTTTCAGTGGCTGTAGACATTATTGCAGGGTAAAGTTATAATTTAAAAGAAACTTTAAAGAACAAGATTTATCCTCAATTTAAGTTTTGTATAATAAGTGGAGATAACGAACCGTATTCAAGCTCAAAAGTCAAACAATACAAAATTGGAGAACAAACAAGGACCACCAAAATCAGAGGTGGGATCAGGTGCCATGGTGTAGTGAGCATCCTCTGTTTTATATAGATCATCATAAGTTTCTGTAAAAAATTCAATGAAAATACGTTTGATCTATCTATATTTATTCCACGACAGTGCAAAAACAACGGGGGCGTCTATGAATCCAGCTAGAAGTTTTGGACCCGCTGTTGCATACTCTAAATATGGGGACGTTAATGTTTGGGAACATCATTACGTATACTGGTTTGGTCCTATATGTGGAGCCGGTGTGGCAGCTCTTTTATATAAGTAAGTTTATTCTAAGAACATTCATTTACAGAATGCATTGCATGTCTTGTGTTGCCATTAAATTTATCTGGTGGCTGTAGAAATTATTTGTACACATTCAGGGATGGTAATTGTAGAAACATCTTTTAGGAATGGAAACCTGCGTGGAATACCGCGCAATGAAATCATAGCATTCTGTTCACCAAAATAAATTAAAGGGTAATGGAAATGAATGACAATTCTTTAATATATAAAAGAATTCGGCGAAAAAAAAGTCAAAGAAAAACCGTAGATGGTACAAATGTTTCTGCAAGTATCATTACATTTTAACTAAAGACAAGAACAACCACAAACTAAAATTTTCAAGAACTAACGTTATGTCTTTGATTTCAGGATGCTGTTTGCTACCGGAAACAGAAGACTTTACATTGAACGATAAACTAATTAATAACATTGCATGATATTATTCTCTTTCTTTAGTATTATTTATGATGGTTTTTATTATAATTTTTTTTTATGTTAAACTAAAATTAATTACATGTAAAATGTTATTTTTGAATATGGTATGGTGCCTCTCTCCAGGATCCAGCAAAATGCTTTGCATCAGTTTTATAATTACAATTATTGATAATAATTATATCTTAGTATATTGATGCAAAAGGCATATCTAGTAAAGGGACCTTAGGAAACATGATATGAAATCATCATATCTCGTAGGGGACAAATGTTCGTGAATTTTTATCTATAAATTATGTACACACGAGCAAAAACTTTGTCAATATGTATTTGTTGCTCAAGTTTTGTTTTTGTTTTATTATACATGTATACATTTTACAAATAAATGAAAATCTACTGTAAATTGCTTAAACTACAAATTAGAATTGGTCGCCATGTACAGTGATGTAACAAACGTGGTTTGATCGTCTGCTCTAGAATTGTAGAATAAGGAGTCGATCTTTACGTTGCGGGTGAGAATCCCACTGTGGGACGTGAAATCCGGTACATTGGATGAGACCGTATAAACCAAGTCTCGTGTCACAGTAGGTGATTCTTCTCTGGTTAATGGTGCCATTTTTAAGTCTATTTGCAGTGAATGGTGGCATCACCGAGTGAAAAATTCTCGAGAGTGACGTTAAGCAACCCCCAAAAAAGTGAGATATTAAGAAGTGTATCTTACATATTGCATAAAAAAAGTTACGAGTTCAGCGTATAGCAATATGTGGCAACTTGAATCTACACTACTTTAGCAATACTGCATGATTCATTATAAATACGACAAATGATGGCTTCTGTTCATAAAAGTTTCTTTTGCATTTCTATGTAAAACTTTGATCGATTGCACATTCTGTTCCTACTCCTCTGTTCCCACCCTTCTCCTGCTGTCATGATTTGAATAAGTTAACTTGAAGCACACTACCCGAGGATATCGATATTTCCTTAACTAATCGTTACTTTTGCTGTTCTTATGAAGAAGATTTTTCAAAATTTTCCCCCTGTATTCAAATGAACAATTCAATTTATTGAGCCCATTCCAAGCTGCATAAGAATCTAAAGTGTTTATTGAAGATTTCACAAAAGGTTCATCTTCTCTTGAGTTTTAAATAATGCCATTTAATTTTCTAAGTTTTTATTTACATCCCCCTTGGAAAAGAACGAAGCCTTTCATTTCTACAAAACAAGTCCACTTTACCCAAAGATGCCTTGTGGCAAGTTTGGATGAAATTGTTCCATACATTCTTGAGGAATCGGGAATGTGAAAATGTTAGCAGATGACAGATGGGCGTACGCCAGACACCCTTCTATCAAGAAAGTCGTTCGTCTTGTCCTAGCCGAGTTATCAGAACGACTCTGTTCGTTTTTCTGTGTTTTTATTTCCTAGTTCGGGTATCCTATGGGGGTTTGCTTATATTTTCCTTATTGCAGGCTTAATAAAAATCAAGAAGGCTTGATTATCCGACATATGACTTTCTACAGCTCAAACATACACATTCTGCATTCAGTAGTCTTTTAAATGTGAAGTGAAACTCTCCGTAATGGTTACTGATTTTTGTTCTTGTACCTTTTTTATTTGTTAACCAAAATCTTTGAGGTAGTGAAAAGAAAGTAAAAGAAAACGTGAAAATGATTTGCACTTGCTCGGGACAGATTCCTAAATGTATTTTTCTTTCAACGCAAAAGGCCTGAAATTTGATTAAAAAAAACTTTCTTAACTTCATCTATTGTAGTAGTGGGTATTTTAACCCTGCAATTACTGCTGCCGCAATATATATGAACATAGTCACAATGTTGTAAGAGAGAAAAGATTGAAATGGTTGGGTTAATCACATAAAATATATGAGTAAAAAAAAAGATAATTATCCCCCCCCCCAAAAAAAAAGCTGTAGGAGGTACACAAAAATATTCTTGCTCCCCCTTTTCAAAATTGGTGAAGGGAACAGTTGCCCTTTGCCTATAATTTAACTTTTGAAATCTCTTCATCCCCCTTTTTTCAACATGTGACGCAGTGGTTAGAGGGTCTTATCTAGAGTCACGGATATAAGGAGTTGATCCTAACGAATCCCACTGCGGGACGTTGAGACCGGTCCTTCGCATGAGACCGTATAAACCGAGATCCCGTGACGCAATAGGTGCTGGCACGAAAAAGATCCCTCACTGCTCAACGGCCGTAAATGCCGAGTATAGGTCAGAATTTGTAGCCCTCCACCGGCAAGTGGTGGCGTCTCCATATGAGTGTAAAATTCTCGACAGGAACGTTAATCAATCTTGTATGAAACTCCTCTTATACATGTACCACTGATTGAAATTTAACAAGATTTTTGTTATATGGTGCCATTTTGCATCTCCTATTTTTTTTTATCAGAAACATATTTCGGGTTTTCCGTAGCAAAACTGATGCTGCCATTTTTTTTAAATATTGAAAGGCACCTATCTTTTATCCGCTATTCCCTCTATACCACTGAATAATGTAATGTTACTTTTACAGATTATTTATTACAAAATTATATTGTGATTTCCTATATTACTTTTTATCTGACACTTATTTTGGGTCTCCCAGGACAAAAGTAGACTTTGCCATTATAAATACAACAATAAAATGCAAGAAACAAGATGTGTTTGTGAAATACGTACTGATGCCCCCATATAGCAACATAGCGAAGGTTAAACTTTCTCAAATGCCAATCAAATATGTTGGTTTCCAAATTAAGGCCTTTTCATAAGGAATACAATCGTGAAATGTGAATGCCCAAGCACCACCTGTTCAAAAGTTAAAATCAGGCTAAGGTTTTAAAAGGTAGATCAAATCCAGGGTCAACGAAGAAAGGTCTTGTCACAAAGATTACATAAGTGAAGTATGAAAGCCTTAGCCCTAACCGTTCAAAATTTATGGCCAAGATTTAAGTTTTTAAGAGGAAATCAACTCCAAGGTCAATGTTAGTATCCAATGAAAGTTCTTGTCACAAGAATTATATATGTGAAGTATAAAAGTCCTAGCAACAATCGTTCAAAAGTTTTGGCCAGAGTAGAAGTTTGGTATTTTTGGTAAAAGTATGTCAAACTCCAAGGTCAATGTCAAAGGATCAAATTTGGTGGTACTCAAAGAGAGGTTTTGTCACAAGAAATAATTTGTGAAAGAGAAAAGCCATAGCCCCACACAATCAACAGTTATGGACAAGATTTAAGTTTTTGCGGAAAAACAGACAGACGGACAACATTCATATTTCACAGGTATATTTCTTGTGGCAAGACATCTTTGGGTACTATCAAATTTGATCTCATAACCTTGAAGTTTGACCTATTTCTACAAAAATATCACTCTTTAACCCAAGCCATAATAGTTAAAGCTAGGTCTTTAATACGTCACAAAAACTGACTATGCATTGTGATCAAAACTTTAAGTGGGTTTAAATTTTTTTTGTCCCCCGCTTGAAAAGTGGGGGATATTTTGAAATTTGGGTTTTTTATTTTTTGATCTGGACCTTAGAGTTTGCCCCTTTTAAAAATTTAACCTTGGCCATAACTTTTAAACAGTTAGAACTAAGGCTTTCATATTTAACAGGTTTATTACTTGTAACAAGACCTTACTTTTGATATCAATACTTCTGACCTTTACCTTTGTCAAAAGTTTGACGTGCATTTGAGAAAATGCTACTCTCGCCATAAGCTGCCATACGGGGGCATCAATGTTATACAAACACATTTTGCTTGTCACTTAGAATCCCATTATTGTAAAACATTGGATGAAAAATTGAAATCTGTGCAGTTAAACTAATTTATTTTACTCATTAATTTTAGAATTTTGGATAAAAGTTTGTTTGTTTCATCTGTCCTTAAATAAAGGCATATTTCACATTCCTCTCAATCTAACAATGTTATCATTGATCCATTTTCATTTATTACGCATTTCCCTAATATGCTGCCCCGGAAACCCAATATACGTGAAAGTATCTCCTTATGCACAAATTAATTTCTTAACTTCCTTAGAAAATGGCCGAGGGAAACTCTTTTTTAGACAAAGTCGTTCGTCCAGTCTTAGCCGAGTTCATTGGAACTACACTCTTCGTGTTTTCTGTTTGTTTATTTCCTGCAATATATACCATCTTATCCGGTCTCCTTCAGGGGTTTGCATATGTTTCCCTCATTGCAGGGCTGGGAAAATTCAGGTAGGTTTGAGCATCCGACATTTTAAAGTTTACAGTTTTATTTATTTGAATATATTTTTCCAATTTTGAAGGTCTAAAATTTGAATTGCAAATAAAACTTTGTTAAATGCATGTTTTGTAGTGGAGGGCATTTTAACCCTGCCATAACCGCTGCCGTGACTTTGTGTGGGGGTGTTTCCATCCTTGTTGCAATATGTTATATCTTAGCTCAGATGCTTGGAGGCCTGATTGGGGCAGCCCTGGTTCTTGTATGTGTATACTTTATAGTTTAAACTCTTTGTTCATATTTCTTCGATGTCCATGAAATCGAAGAGTCTGGGTATATACCGGTAGTTTTTGACCTGTCCATCCGTCTTTCTCTGAGTTTGTCTGCAAAATCTTTCAACACTCTTATAAATTTTGATTGGTTGGTACTATGGCATTCATCTTTTACAAATGTTTTTCTTTTGACAAAACCTTCCTTTGGGTGCCAATTAATGTTGTCATATCGGACGATTTTAAGTAATCGGTTTCTCTTTCGATCGAGTAACTAGTTAACAGGATGATTTTTTATCACAGTTTGCATATATCTACTATTCATCACATCCTTTACAGCCCTAGAACTCCAAGGTCAAACTCCAAGGTCGAGGTCAGAGGGTAAAAGTTTATGGTATCCAATGAAAGGTCTTCTCACAAGGATTACATATGTGGAGTATGAAAGCCTTAGCCCTTGTCGTTCAAAGGTTATGGCCAAGGTTAAAGTTTTTTATAATAAGTACAGAAATCAAGGTCAAGGTCAATAGGTCAAGGTTGGTTATATCCAATGAAAGGTCTTGCCACAAAAAATACATATGTGAATCATGAAAGTCCTGCTAACTACCGTTCAAAGTTATGGCCAAAGTAAAAGTTAGGAATTTTTGTGAGTTACTAGTGGGTCAAACTCAAAGGTCAAGGTCAAAAGGTCAATTCGGTGGTACCCAACGAAAGGTCTTGTCACAAGAAATACATATGTGAAATATAAAAGTCATAGTCCACTAAATTAAAAGTTATGGGTAAGGTTAAAGTTTTTGCAGACAAACAGACAGACAGACAGCTAGACAGACGAACGGACAAGACAAAAAAAAAACTATATACCCCCAAATCTTCGATTACGGGGGCATAAAAATATACTGCATATCAACTTTATTAACAATTACAAAGTTAAATACACACAAACAATTCTTTCCAAGAATTTTGATTTTAGCTTTAAGAAAAATATGATTCAATCAACACACTAAGAAGACAAATATTGGTAATCCTTTTTTAACCTTGAAGTTTGACTCACTTAAACAGTGACCAAAGCTTTTCCATACATCTTTATCAAGGGTATTTTATCAGAAAGAGACTACGTTTCAAGTGTTGGTGGAGCCACAATACTACGTAGTGGAACGGAGCCCGGCTGGGGAGTTCTGACAGAGGCCATTCTGACCTTTATGCTTATTCTGACCGTATTAATGACAACAATGGACGAAAAGAAACACAAACTGGCACCTTTAGCGATTGGTTTTGCCGTCACTGTGGGGGTTATGGCAGGGTAAGGGTTGTTAATTTGCTTGTTTAACTTCCTTTTTAAGAATTTCCTCCTCATATTATATTGAGACCCTAACACTTGTTAGCTAACCTGAGCTGAAAGCTCAAGTGAGCTTTTCTGATCACATTTTGTCTGTAGTCTGTCTGTCCCTTTGTCCGTCTTTCTGTACACATTTTCGACATTTTCTCCAAAAACACTGGACCAATTTCAACCAAACTTACCACCAAGCATCCTTGACTGAAGGAGATTTAAGTTTTTTTCAAATAATGGACCATGCCCTTTCTCAAGGGTGATAATGATTAAGAAATAGAGAAAATTTGGTGGCTTGTTTAAAAAATCTTCTCAAGAACCACTTCGTCATATTAAACTAATGTGGAAGCATCTTCAGTTAGTATGGATTCAAGTTTGTTTAAAGTATGTCCCCCGCGGGTAGAGTGGGACCACAAAGGACGATTATAATTTTACATAGGAATATACAAAAAATCTTAAAAATCTTCTACTCAAGAACAACAAACCAATGATTGGTCATATTTATTTGGAAGCATCCTCAGGTAAAATTTGCTCAAATCATGACAGATTGGGGCCACAATGGACAATGTAAGTTTTACATAGGAATATTTAAGAATAGTCTTTGTAAATCTTCTTCTCAAGAACAATAAAGCCATGATTGGTAATATTTATATGGAAGCATCCTCATCAGATGTGTAGATTAAAGTTTGTTCAAACCAAGACTCCCAGGTACAATGGATGATAAAAATACATAGGAAAATCCTTCAAAATCTTCTTATGAAGAAAAATAAAGCCATGATTAGTCATATTTATATATAAACATCCTCGGGTAAGGTAGATTCAAGTTTTTTCAAATACTACCCCGGGGCAGTTTGGGACAGCTTATGTTTTAAAGCTTTTCAATATTAGATTGTTTTATTTTTGTTGTTGCTTTCTTCCTAGCCACAATGCTGAGGTGAGCGATGTGGCCCATGGGCCTCTTGTTGGTATAGTGCTAAAATTTTAAGAGGTGCACTTTGCATTTAGGACCTTTTCGCAGTGAGGAATCTTTCTCGTTACAGCATTTACTGCGACACGAGAATTCGGTTTTTTCGTACTGCACAAGGATTCGAACCTTCGACGTAAAAATTAAGTTAGCTCTTTACTCCGAATCTTCAGAGCAAATGATCTTATCACTGTGCAATGCTGGCAACTTTTATTGATTTTCCCCATAATATCAATACATATTGAGAATGGTTTTTGCAGTAAAATCTTCATATTAAAATGATTCTAATCAGTGTATGGCTACAAATTAAAAAAAAAAATCTTTTGTTTCAGTTGGCATGAATGCAGAAAAATGGTAAAATAAAATCAATTTCTTATGTATTTCATAATTAATATCAGAAAATCTGTAACTGGCGGATCTATGAATCCAGCAAGAAGTTTGGGTCCGGCTGTTTCCACTTTAAAGTATAAAATCGATGGAGTTTGGGAATATCACTACATCTACTGGGTTGGACCTTTTGCTGGTCTACTGGTAGCAACTCTCATATATAGGTAAAAAACATAAAATATCGTTTTTAGCTCAACTAAACGATTGTCGAAGTCGGGAGAAGTTTGTGCGATACATATGGCGTCAGGGTCCAAGGTTAAAGTGTTTGTAGCCGTTCTTTTTAAGTTCTTCTATGCCCTATATTTATCAGAGAGACACTGTCAGTCTTGATTTGGATGCTGGACCTAACCTACATTTTCTGGATGAGTGAACAGGTTATCATTTTTGGAGCAGTCCCATTTCAAAGTAACTATATTAAACTTATGTTAACTAAACTTACAAGGATTTTACATTTATGGATGCACACTACTAGGAGTGCTTCCTATGCTGCATCTTACCTACATTTTTTGCATTAACAACCTAAAAAGTTTTAAGAGAATGTTCATTCTAGAGTAAGAAGGATAAGGATATAACGAACAGTATTCAATCTCAAAGTCCATAAAACAAAACAAAATAGAAGCAGAGCAAACACGGACCTCCAAAACATCAGAGGTAGGATCAGGTGCCATGGAGGATTGAGCATCCCCTGCCGACCGTTCACACCAGCCGTGTGCTCCTTGTCACGATCAGAATATAACGCAAAAATCCGTCGTCAATTCAGTGTATCAATAATGGACTAACAATTAGTATGAAAAACGTCAGTCAGCATTTGACTCAATGATAAATTGTGTGTGCAATCAGAATGTGTTTTAACAAAATAATTTTGCAAATGACCAATAGTCAGGTAAGTAGATTTAGTAAGCCTCATGTAAATATAAGCCTTATGTTGATCAATTTTGGGGGGGGGGGTAATACATCTAAGGAAACACTACTTGTGGAATTGCTTCAGTTGCTGAATCGTACTTAGAATTCGCCCCCTTTTAAATTCGCCCATTCCCAACGAGGGCGAAAGGGGTGAAAATAAAACGGGGGCGAAAATTTCCCTGTATACAGTATGTAACACGAAGCAAAAAAGTAACAAAATTGGGGGTTTTTTTTATTTATTTATTTTCTTATTTTTTTTTGGCAAATGCGATATACCTGACGTCACATGTCATTCATCACATGTCATTCAAAAATAATCACCAAAGTTAATTGTTTTGAAATTAGGTCAAACATGTATGTCAAGGGGAAAGAACTCATAACATATTAGGAAACATCTTGTAATTGGTAATCCGTATGAAAAATGTGAAAGCTTTATCTTATCTCCACAATTGCATACAGTTGTAAGAAAATATAACATGTTGAAAAGTAAGTCTACAGTTACTTGCTGGTCAAGGTCACAAAATCATAGTTCATTTTTTAGTTCTTGTCCCAGGTACATGTACTATACTTTTTTTTTATATGAAAGCCTTTTCTTTTCCTACAACCAATCAAAAGAAATATCAAAATTTTTGAAAAGCAATTCAAACTTAAAGGTGATGGTTTAAAAATCATAGCATATTTTGAAAGTTTTGTAATTTACGTCGAACAGGAAGGCCAAGGGGTAAAAAATGACAACAAGTCAAAGGTCAGAATAAAAAATCATAGAATCATAAATTTAGAAATTGCTTGTCACAGGTAATATATGCACATGTTTAAAACGAAAGCCCAAACTTTTTTCTTTCAAAAGTTGTAGTCAATTTAAAGTAATGTTAAAATTTTTGAAATGTAGGTCAAACTTCAAGGTTAAACTTCAAGGTCATAGGAAAAAAATCATAGTACATTTGAAAAAGTCTTGTCACAGGTAATGCATATGTTTATTATCAATGTCGTTGATATCTTTTCTTATTCAATTTTTTTTACCAAGACAAAGTTTTTGTAACAAACTGAGAGACGTGCTAACGATCAAAAGAACGGGATTAATCAATTGATGGTTCACGTAAACAAAATAACAGTTTAATATACATGTACGTATATCGTAGAAGACTAGCAACATTATACATCAACAAAATTATCAAGGCCATCTTTCCAACTGTTTCAAAGGCCATATTTCGTCAATATAACGCAGCATAGATGCAATTCCTAGTGTACGTTTCGGAATTGTACATTCCGTCCGTATCGTATCGGACTTTATTATTGAATGTGTTTTAACAAAATAATTTTGCAAATGACTAATAGTCAGGTAAGTAGATTTAGTAAGCCTCATGTAAGTATAAGCCTTATGTTGATCAATTTTTTTGGGGTAATACATCTAAGGAAACACTACTTGTGGAATTGCTTCAGTTGCTGAATCTGGCTTTCATTTTGAAGATGAATGTCAAAGCAGGTTAATGTATTTGGAGGATGTTCATCCTAAATAAAGTATTTGTAAGCAATATGGTTACCAAACTTACAAAATGGACATTTAAAGATGAAAACTTCCATTCTTGTTTCAGATACTGGATCTGACCTACAAGTTTTTAGAGCTGGGTTATTATATTGGAAATTTCAGCCCCGTGTTGATTACATGTGTTTAAATGATACATATAAGAATCACATTACAACAGACTGGATCTGAAGCGTCCAGTTTTTGGTTTTAGAACAGGTTTTATTTTAAAGTAAATTAATAAAGCCACATGTTGACCATACTTGCATGGATGATAATTTAAGGATGTACATTTTCGGACTTGCATTGGATCAATGTCTTATTTACATTTTTCCGATGAGCAGCCAGGTTAAAGCAGTGTCTTTATAAAGTGATTATAAGTCCTCTGCTTAAAAAACTTTGCACTTAACATAGATTCTTCATTGGTGCATATTGCCAGAGCTGCTTTAATTGCGGGAGTTAACCTACAATTTTATCACATAAGTAATTATTTTATGTTTTTGAAACAGGCCAAAAACATATAAAGCCTGTCTGAAGCAAACTTGTATGTGTGATGTATCAAGGGATGAGAACTCTCAAACTTGCATCAAGTGATGTATTTAACTACATTTTTCTGGACGAGTGAATAGTTGAAGGATTTTAGAATTTATTATTTTTTTCATTTATACAAAATTTTATTCACAAAGTGAATAGGATTGGGCAGCAGGCAAAGCCTTTTTAGTCCTCTCCCTAAATAAAATGCTTTGCTCACCGATGTACACTATACTTTTTGTCTATCTTTAAAAAATCTCTTATAATAAGAGATTGTAGCAAAATTCACTTCAACGCTTTTGTGACATTTTTGAGCAATAAAAAAACATTTAATATTTTTTTCAGATTTCTTTTTGAAACAAGTGGCAGACAACGTAAAAACCCGTACTTATGGAGCCAAAGCTCTACAAGCGAAAGATTCGATGGTGACCTGGTGTTAAATTAGTAGTTTATCGTTACAAAATACAGAAAAAGCAAAAGAAAACCACAAACAAAAATAATACAATTTAAGGATTTCCAATTTAAATGCACAGCAATCAATATCTGCTTGTTTCAATTGTAATTACATGTATATTAAACCCTTGGTATTTTTCCTTTACACGGGTTATGTAATTTTTTCTGCAATAGCTGCTACATTCATTCCCATACGAACAAACAAAGAAAGACATGCACTTGATTATATTTATTTCTGTGTGAGTAATCATTTAAATTTTGATTTAAAAGATTATTTACTGTATAATTGAAATGTGCGTCATATTATGTATGTTTCATTGACGTAACAGCCACTGATCAAGAAATTTACAGGTGATACGCCTAGCGTTGTTCATGAACTGATTAACGGCAATGGATTTTCTTAAGAAATTCAGTGGATGTAAATATCTCGTTATAATGATTTTTTTAAATCTTGGTAAAAATGAACCTATTTGCTTGGCTTCCGTAATATTCTGCATTCCTCCTATCAAAGATGTTTTTAGGTTTATCACACTGCAATATATTGCTCAGACCAACCTTGCACAAAAACAAATACACTCGTATTTTCATAAGGCGCAATTTAAATTTTTTATCTCTGTAAAAAGTTCTGCACCTGTAAATTATAGCTGCCACCAGTGCCCCCGCAATGGGTCCCACCCAGTAGACATAGTGATGTTCCCAAACATTGAAATACAGGTATCTGGAGTAGGATGCAGCCGGTCCTAAACTTCTTGCCGGATTCATAGATCCACCAGTATATGGTTCCCTGTTGTAAATGTGTAAATTACTAGTAACTTTCAAAGCATGTCATCTTGAGTTCAGTTTGTTTTAGTGCGTTTCTTTAAATACCTGAATATTGTTGAAGTTCTCAATCCTGAGCAAAGTCTTATTACTGGATGTCATAAAAATCATTATGGACTTTCATGAAATGTTTTATAGGATTAGATAAAGCCTGATAAGAATATGCAATATTTAACAAGTTCATTTGGTAAATGAAAATTGATTTAGTCTTATTTACTTATCTTGTCATTTGTCATTGGCAAAATTATTTTATTAAAAGCAATTTGATTGTACACATAAGCACTCTGAAGTCAATATTAAAAAGATGCTTGAGTTTCTGATTGACAATGTCAACTTGGGTTTTGGAGACTCGGTCTTTGTGTCAAATAAACTGTTGGAATTTCCATGGGTACCAATTACGCACTGTTATTAGCAGACTTATGTTTTGTATTGATATGAAGAGGATTCATTCAAAATCTTAAACATGAGAAAAAAAAACTTACTGTAGCTTTCAATTCAACATTTAGATATCAATTAACAGAAATTATTTCCATTCATATATCCCATCTGAGTCTGACACATGTGTTTCATACTTTGATATCTTACAAGAAAAAGATGTAAATAGCAACCATACAACAAAGCATAATGAATGTGATCACTTTTACTTTTCAATCGTCAACCTGTCTTACTTATGCAGCAATATATATAAAATATTTTTACCAGTATATCATTTGTCTTTACATCTTACCCTGACAAAGCACATGCGATGAACGAGAATCCAACAGCTAGAGGTGACATTTTTTTCTTGTTTTTATCCAGCGTTGTGAGTAAAACAATGAAAGTTACTATAAACGTAAGTATGCCCTCTATCAGAATTGCCCAGCCAGGTTCTGTCTTATTTATAAGCATTGTTGCTCCACCAATGAACTGCGTGTATTTATTCGTCGGGACAGCAGCCTTAAAAAATGACAATTTAAAAATGGATGTAACGTTTGTTGTTTTGAATTCAAAATTAAAATGTCAATAAGTAAATGCACTTCGTCTTCTGAAAGTTCGAGGGGAAAGAGAAAGGAACTAGTCAAAACCAGTACTTTAATGGAATATTAAAAAATATTCACTTTCCCTTCTTGTAATAAATGCCTGATAAATGATCAATAAATATTGCATGCAGTTAAGTGTAACATTGAAATTTTTCACCCCAGGAAAACCAATTTACATGAAAGTATAATATTATATGATAATACATACAAGGGCCAATGCTCCTCCTAAGAGACCTCCCCCTATCTGCGCAATGAAAAAGCATACTGGTAGGACCTTTTGTTGGTGTACTGGTAGCAGTCTTGATATATAGGTAAATGTCATTTCTGTTTTACATATAATCTTTTCTTTAATAATGAAAAGAAAAGAATACCGATTAAATATCTTATGCAGAAGGCTTTGTTCATTCATAATTTTATAATTATGCGTTCGAGAATTTGAACAAAGCAATGGTTAAAGATAAGATATAGTCTCACATCTGACGCAAAATGTAAAACATTAAAATTTTAATCGGCATATTAATGGTTCGTCGGCCACAACCAGTTTTGCTTGGTTTGCAACATACGCATGGACCATAAGAAGCAGGAATAAAATTCTTGTTTTATTTAGAAAAGTACCGTTTCTTTTGCAGTAAAAACACGTCATTCGACAAGATTTTTAAAATACATACAATGAGTATGAAATTAGTGCAAAATTGTGTGAATTTGACACATTCTGATTTTTGCCCTCCGTATGTTTGAGTTTTGTAAATGCTTTCACTTTAAATCAAGTTCTAATTCGTAAATACTAGTAGATGCACAACATTTTTTTGTATCTATAAACTTCAACATCGAACTTTATATCCTTTGAACGTAGGGCGATCAATATTGTTTCCCTTTACTGGTATTTTCTGTAGAATAAGATAATATTATTTTTAAATTCAAAATTAAAAAAAAACTCTTATCGAAAGAGATTATGGAATGTTTTATCACTTAAACATTTTTAGTCTTTTGAGCAATAAAAAACATTTCTTTTTTAGACTCCTATTTGATACAACAAACAGACAACATAATACCCCGTATTTATGGACACAGCGCTCTAGAATTGAAAGACCCGACGGTGATCTGATGTTAAACTAACATAATTCAGAAAGGGGGAAAATTCAACAAGGAAAAGAAATGAGTGCAGTTACAGAATGAATTGCAATTCAAACGTGCATTAACCAAAAATGCTGCTTTGCTTGATAATTTATGACTATATTTGCGTTATCCATTGATTTTTTGGCATAAAAAACAAATCGTTAAAATTAGGCTTTTTGCAAATCTGAATGTTGAAACTGTTAGGTGTTAGGAAAATTAAGCTTTGAATTCATTTTTACTCTACAATTCATTTTTATCATGATTTCAGATTGAAGTAATTTATATAAGAAAAATTAGGGTTTGGGAATTTATTCAACTTCTAAGTATACAAAATGCAAAGGAACTTGGGAATCTTGGTAATTATTTAGATCAAGCCTTCTTGATGGAGAAATGAATCACTTGTAATATTTTATGTGTTCAATAATTACAATGACCTGTTGTTATAGGTCCAGTTGTATATTTGCTGTTTATGTATATGCATACTCTCATTATGTTATACATTATCATACGATGTACGCATATGTATATGTGTATTTTGAGGTGTTTTGTGATGCAAAGAAATAAAGAACATGAACTTGAATGTCCAAAAAAAGAGCGTTTTTCTTGAATATGTTAAACAATTAAATAATGTCTACAAAATTTTACCCGCATGTATATTTTGTACAAAATATTCACGTTACATTAAAGCTATATATCTGAGCAAAAAAATAAAAATACGAGATTAGCGTAGTATTACATGAGATTTGTTATAAGGACCCCGCTCTGCGGGCGCCCTATAGTGATCAGTCTGTCCAAGATGTCTTGTCCGGAGCATATTCTATCTCTCCTTGGCCCAATCCGCTCGTACTTCACTCACAGAGTGCCTTTAGGTAAAGGGTGTGCAGTGACCTTAAACCATGTTTCTAGGTCAAAGGTTAAGGTCATAGCAGAATTATATGAAAAATCATTGTTCGGTGCAAATATCTCCCCTTGGTCCAATGTAGTTCAAACTCCACTCACAGAGTGCCACTGGTCAATGAATGTGCAGTGACATTAAACTGAGTTTCTAGGTTAAGGCTCAAGTTCAAAAATAGCCTCTCTCTGTTTAAATTCTTGTCTGGTGCATATTTTCTGGCCCAATTTGACTCATACTTCACCCATAGAGTGCGTTTGGGTTAAGAATTTTCAGTGACCTTGAACCATGTTTGTTGATTAAGGTCATAGGAGAATGGAAACTATAATATGTTCTGTTAATTCATATTTCATATACAATTTGTAGAATTCAGCACATTTCAAGGATTTTTCAAAATTTAACTTTTGTGGGGGCAAAAATCTGCAATATACCGCGTGTTCTTTTGAGTAACTTTACTGTGATACCATTACAACAACGTCATTACTTGTGTAAAATTGTTTCAAATAGGAACGCCCTATCATATCATTATGTCTTTCAAAAGTTATCACCAAATAAATGTTTTGAAAATTGGGTCAAACATGAAGATAAGGGCCAAGGAATAAAAATCATTACATGTTTGGAAACATCATGTTACACATCTGAGAAAAGTTTTACATATATTGCAAAGATTATTTTTTTTACAAAATTAGGTCAAAATCCAAGATGAAGGTCAAAATTGTGAAAATCCAATAGATAGAATACACGTGTGAAATATGAATCTTCTATTACAGAGTATAAAAAGATACATGTATACTAGAATCCATACATGTAAGCATATGTTTTTATTTGGCTTTTTAAATTCAGGGCAAACATATTGAATTTATCTTTATTGTATAGGAATGTTATTGCTTGGAGTTGAGTGTTCCTCAGAATTTTTAAAGGTCATATAATCTGGTGCCCTTCTCTTAGCAAACAAAACTCTGAAATAAAAAAAATGATTTATTATTTTCATACTAATTAAATATTCAATTAATTTTCTAAAATTTTTGTAAAGTTTGAAAAGATTCATTTAAATGTAAATTAAGGACTACATGAAATAGAAATTTACCAATTTGTCTTACCTCAAATAATCTTGAATAATGTTTAAAAGACTTAATTTTTTAAAATAACAAATTGATTCTTTCAATTACCTTATATTTTGTCAACTAAAATTACACTGCCTAACTTAACCAAGCAATGAATTTTCGTTACTTACAACGACTTTGTCAGCAAATCGATTTATCATTGAATTAGATGCGGGTTGACGTTTCTCATACTAATTGTTAGTGTATTATTTGCACACTGAATTGACGACGGATTTTTCCGTTATTTCCTGATCATAACACTGATATTACCTCTGATGTTTTTGGAGGTCCGTGTTTGCTCTGCTCTTATTTTGTTTCGTTTAATGTTCTTCTGAGCTTGAATACTGTTCGTTATCACCCTATATTACATACTTAGTAATAAATACAGGTTTTTTGCATATGCGATATGGCTGACGTCACAATAGCCGTATCAGCCCTGCAGGGCTGATACGGCTATTGTGACGTCAATATCACACCCTTAGTAAATTAAACCAAAAAAAAAAACAGTACTTGTGATCATATACACAATTTTTGGTGGGTTCATATTCTCTAAATTTTAACTTTTTGAAAATAAGGTTAAGCTTAATTTACAAATACTTGTAATAGATTACCCGGTATTTTCAAATTACGGATCGAGTGCATTGAAATAGAAGTAGAAACAAACCGAAACTGTATGAGACAATAGACTGTATACATTTTAAGAAGTCCGTGCATGATTGTTTACTTATTTTCTTCTCAACTTTATGTGTTCTGTATTTTATTACTAAGTATGTAATAAATATAATAAAACATACCCTTTCCCACATCACATCCTGTATCAGCCCGAGACACCAAAATCAGCCAGAGGGTCGAAGGCCCGAGGGCTGATATTGGTGTCTCGGGCTGATACAGGATGTGATATGGAAAAGGGTATGTATTATTCTCTATATATTTCACTATAACGTATATAACTAACAACATTTTAATAAACCATATGTGTTCATATATTTTCATATTGTCTCGTTTAAAGCCATCATTTCGTAAGTTCTATGGTCGATACAATGACCTTGTCAGCAAATACAATTTATCATTGAGTCAAATGCTGACTGACGTCTTTTCATACCAATTGTTAGTCCATTATTTATACACTGAATTGACGACAGATTTTTTCCTCCATGGCACCTGATCCCACATCTGATGTTTCGGAGGTCCGTGTTTGCTCTGCTCTGATTTGATATATTGTTTAATGGACTTTGAGATTGAATACTGTTCGTTATCTCCATATCCTTCTTCTGCACCTGTAAATTATAGCTGCCACCAGTGCCCCCGCAATGGGTCCCACCCAGTAGACATAGTGATGTTCCCAAACATTGAAATACAGGTATCTGGAGTAGGATGCAGCCGGTCCTAAACTTCTTGCCGGATTCATAGAGATGCGTTCCTTTTTGGAAATCAACCAATGAGAGGCAAGAATACAAGCAAAATTAAATTATTCTTGAATAATATTAAAAAAGCCTAATTTAATTTAATGACAAATAGATTCTTTCAATTACCTTATTTTTGTCCACTAAAATTACACCGCCTAACTTTACTAAACAATGAAACTTCGTTACTTACATAACCTTGTCAGCAAATGGATTTATCATTGGGTCAAATGCGGACTGACCTATTTCATACAAATTGTTAGTGTATTATTTACACACTGAATTGACGATAGAATTTCTGTTATTTCCCTATTAAGACACGGAGCACACGGCGGGGATGACCTCTCGGCGGGTAATGCTCACTCCTCCATGGCATCTGATTCCACTACTGATGTTTTGGAGGACCGTGTTTGATTTACCTTGTTTTGTTTCATGGATTTCTAAGCTTGAATGCTGCTCATTATCTCGATATATTTCATTACAAAGTGTATAACTAACAACGTTTAATAAACCATTTGTGTACAAATGCTTTTATTTTATCTTCAATGCAATAATCTCCAACCTGTAAATTATAGCTGCCGCCAGTGCCCCCGCCTTGGGCCCCACCCAGTAGACAAAGTGATGCTCCCAAACATTGAAATCCATGTACATGTATCTAGAGTAGGATGCAGCCGGTCCTAAACTTATTGCCGGATTCATAGATCCACCAGTATATGGTGTCCTGATGTAAATTTGTAAATTATATTTCAAAGCATGTCATCTTGAGTTCAGTTTGATTTAGTGAATTTCTTTTAATATCTATCTGAGCATTGACAAAGTACGCAATAGTGAAAAAAAAAACTTATAACTTGATGTCATTAACAAACACTTTGGATTTTCATAAAGCGTTTTAAAGGATTAGATAAAGTCTGATAAGAATGTGCAATATTGTACTTGTAAATAGTAGACCAAAAACTCTTCTAGTCTTATTAACTTATCTTGTCATTTGTCATTAGCAGAATTACTTTGTTAAATGCATTCTGATTGTACACACAAGTACTCTGAAGTCGATATTAATAAGATGCTTGAGTTTTTGAATACAATGTCTATTTGTTTTTGTAGACTAGGTCTTTGTATTGAACAATCATTTGAAATTTCCATGGGTACCAATTGCACCTGTTATTAGCAGACTTTTTGTATTCATATTAAGCAGGATTCATTTAAAATTTTAAACACGGGAAAAAGAAAACACTGGTTTTGGCGTTCAACTCGATATTTAGATATATCGAAGACGTTTATCAATCAACAATAATTAATTCAGTTCATATGTGGACACAATATCCAAGTGAGCTCGAAATTAAAGATACCACAGAGTCTTACACATACATCGTATACTTCACACTTGGATATCTTACAAGAAAAAGACGTGAACGAACCTTTAAGTTACAACAAGCTTTATAATAAATGTAATCACTTTTACTTTTCGATCGTCAAGCTCCCTTTGGTATGCAGCAATATAATGAGAATCATTTATTACCAGTGAGTTTGCTAATTAAAAGTAATACATGTACTGTTAAAATTTAACCGCTTACCCGCTTTTACTTTTTTCATTAAATGTCCGACGAACATGAAATTCAATTGGTGTGGCCTCATGAATAAATATTACTTTACAGACCTGATGGCAAAATTCGACCACTGCATCGAGCACTTCAACCGTGTCGCCAATTATTTTTACACACCGGACAGGAATATTTGTGTTGACGAGTCATTAATTGGCACTAGAGGTCGAACCTCAATGCTGCAATACATACCCTCTAAAGCTGCAAAGTTTGGTGTTAAGTTCTGGGTTTTGGCTGAAAGCGCTACTGGATATGTTGTTGCTCACTTAAAATGCTACTTGGGTAAAACCTTTACACCAACTTCTAATATGTTGCAAGGAACAGAAGTAGTATTACAACTTTTAAAAAATTGTAATTTACTCCGGAAAGGTTACCATGTTGTTTGCGACAGCTTTTTTTTGTAGTTTTGATTTGGCAAGAAGGTTGATTGACATGGGTACATATTTGACAGGGACACTACGATCCAACAGAAAGATGCTCCTTTCAATCAAAAACGCATATGTGGGACCAAATGAAAGTGTTTATGTCAGACAGGGTGACATTTTGGCTTATAAAGGAAGGGAGGGTAAAAAGCCTGTAAGAATGTTAAGTACATTCATGAATGCCGAAAACTCCAACGGAAAGCCAAAAATAGTACAACATTACAATAAGAACATGGGGGGAGTTGATGGAGCTGACATGTTATTGCATTTTTACAATGATAATCGAAAGTCAACTAAAGTTTGGAAGAAACTTGCATTTAATATCATACACAGAATGTGCAGTAATGCATATATTTTGTATAAAAAAAAATACGTCAGACATGCCAATAAAACCCAGATTGAGATTTGTACAGGAGGTTATAGAGGAGATCAGTAGAGAACATCATGCTAATAGAGGACAGCCTGTTAGAGGGGTGATTAGGAATAGGAACATTGGGATACAACCTATTCAAGGTTAATACACTTTGTCTTATTTTAAGTTAATTTGTTGACACCCCACAGCCTAATTAAACATAGGCTATGGTCTCTGAAGGTCTGTAACATAATTCAAAGAACGTGGGCGCTTTTGATGGGCATTCGGCAGGAATCTGGGCGTACTCGAAAAGTGAAAATTTTATCGACATGTCACATGAAATTTTAACATTTTTTTTTTATTTATCGGGTTCCTGATTAGCTAAAAAATAACTTGAAAATTGGCCAGATCAGACATTTGGTACAAAAGGGTACATTTTTAGACACGTTTTTCTAAATTTTTTCTATCTCTCGGTCTTCTCTCTATGATTTTGAAACGTTATTCGTGTGTATTTAAATTCAAAGAAACGAACACACTTTTTTAAAAAATGGAGAGAAGACCCAGAGACCACGAAAAATTAACTTTTCACAAAAAAATCCAAATGTGTGAATGTGGTGCTTCTTTGTCCTTTTGAAATTAACGGTATACGTGTAGCGGTGATAGCTCAGTAAGTTGGGTTACCTGTTCACTGCACTCGAAGCGAAAAGTTTTTGGTTCAAGCCTGGCATGGGATAATTATAAAATTATGAATGAACAAAGCCTTCTGCATAAGATATTTAATCGGTATTCTTTTCTTTTCATTATTAAAGAAAAGATTATATGTAAAACAGAAATGACATTTACCTATATATCAAGACTGCTACCAGTACACCAACAAAAGGTCCTATCCAGTAGACGTAGTGATACTCCCAAACCACTTCAATATGTTTATACTTTAAAGTGGAAACAGCCGGACCCAAACTTCTTGCTGGATTCATAGATCCACCAGTCACAGATCCTCTGATATGAAATTATGAAGCAAATAGGAAATTAAGAAGGATATGGAGATAAGGAACAGTTTGAAGACTGCTACCAGTACACCAACAAAAGGTCCTACCCAGTAGACGTAGTGATACTCCCAAACCCCTTCAATATGTTTATACTTTAAAGTGGAAACAGCCGGACCCAAACTTCTTGCTGGATTCATAGATCCACCAGTCACAGATCCTCTGATATGAAATTATGAAGCAAATAGGAAATTAAGAAGGATATGGAGATAAGGAACAGTTTTCAATATCAAAGTCCATAAAACAATACAAAATTAAAACAATACAAAATAGGAGCAAAGCAAACACGGACCTCCGAAACATCAGAGGTGGGATCAGGTACCATGGAACTTTATTTACTACATTTCGTCATGCTAATTAAATCCCATATTTCCGTTCTTATTTGCAGACATATTATATAAAAGCTGACAAAAACAGGTCTCCAGCAATAACCATTATAAATCTTTACTTTAGTACATATCAAGATACGTCACTTGCGTGGTGCAGTGGTTAAAACATTTGCTGTATAGCCGCGGATAAAGGAGTTAACTTGATCCCTACGTCATGAGTTCGAATCTCAGTCAAGTCTTTCAGATGAGACCGTTTTAACTGGGGTCTCGTACCACAGTAGGCGCTGTCACGAAAAAAATCCTTTCTGCTCAAAAACCTTGAGGTTCGAATATAATTTTAAAAACTGCAGACCTCCATCGACATGCCCTGACGCCTCAAAATGAGTTTTTAAAAAAATCATGAGAGGGACGTTCAAGAAACATACACAAAAACCTGACGCCTCAAAATGAGTTTTAAAAAATCTTGAGAGGGACGTTAAAAAAACATACAAACAAAACATATAAAATAGCATTTACCCTGCCATAACTCCCACCGTGACGGCAAAACCAATAGCCAGAGGTGCCAGCTTGTGTTTCTTTTCGTCCAGTGTTGTTATTAATACGGTCAGAATAAGCATGAAGGTCAGGATGGCCTCCGTCAGAACACCCCAGCCGGGCCTCTTGCTAAGAAGTGTAGCTCCACCGTGAAGTAATTCGTAGTCTTGTACTGATAATATACCCTTATTAAAATGTAAGGAAATTTTGCTATGTAATATGTTTTTATGAAAAAAAAGAACCCAAACAACACAAGGGATTGTAATACTGTATACAGGATTATTTTCGCCCTCTCATATTTGGAAGTAAGTTCGTCCCGTTTTAAATTCACCCAGAGTGATTTTCATTTAAGTTATAATACTGTTTACTTAGAATTCGCCCGTTACATTATTGATAATAAATAGTGCATATTAGAATACAAAAATAGGAAAAAGGTGACTCGACCCTATATTTAAAAAGAAAAGAAAAATGGGAAGGGGGGGGTCCATACCCCAAGTGCCTATGTTCCAAACGCTACTTTTCTTTCCCTTCCTTTTGAGTACAACCAATAGAGCTACAGTCTCGACAAAGACTTCTGGTTACTAAACATTGCCATCTTGTGGAAAGACATGGAGAGTCGAAACTTCCAAATTATATATCTTAAATTCTTCGTAAACAGAGAGAGAATAAAGAAAATTTTGAGGATATTGCGAAATTTTTGTAACCATGGATAGAATATAGTGAACCATGGTGTTGGAAATGCTTTTAGCCAGATTTTCCGAACGAGTGGGCAGATTAAAGTTCGTTGAACTGGAAGTCTACTTGAACTCAATATGTAATTATGATGCAGCTATATTTCGCTAAAGATAGCGCAAGTGATGAAAAGATGTTTAGTTGTTCAATTAAAGCCCTCTAATAATAATCTACAAGTGTAATGATTTTAAGAGCAATTATTTGGTGCAAAACTTTCCTAAGCTTATATGCAAATTAAATATTCATCGAGGTGTACTTTTAATAAATATTTGATTACTTTTGGGTTTTTTTTATTTGATCTGTATGTAATAGGTGGACTACTTCTTACAATGGAATTAATATTATTTTCAACTTTTATTGATAAAGATTAAACATTATAGACTTACAATTGTGTAAGTTATGATCACATTCATCGAAAGAATGATTTCGAGTCGAAAGGGGTAATGTTGAATAACTGTAATTTTCTAAATAAAATAAAAATTCTTTTTAATTTGAGCTACATATTTGAAACAATCTTTAAATCACATCGACTTTTGAAATGTAATTTAGGTCATTAAGAATGTTTGGATCATTCCCTGTGTTGCTCATATCGATTCTTTTGAGCTATACGGGAGCCCAACAAGAAGATCTCCACTATATTAGGATTTGATATAACTTACAAACCGTCTCAGGTTAACTAAAAATTGTTGACGTTGATATCGTTGGACAGACACCTTCCTGTTCGATCGGAAACCAGAAAAAAACTTACGACTAGGATTTAAAATGATTTTAATTTTTTTGAAAAGAATTTAGAAAAACCATTTTGATTTAATCAACTTTAAACAGAAACCCCACCCAGATTTAGTAACATTTTTATCTTAAACGATGTTTCATTCACAGATGTAAAAGTCAATAGGATTGGTTAGCAGACTCAGACTATTTTAGCCTTCTCCTTACATCAAGGTCAATGTCAATACATGTACAGAATAAATAATAATAATAAAAGATTGTTCAAAAGAAAAAAACGAAAATGAACAATAAGTAACAGAAAAAATAAGCATTTACAGAAGAAATGTGCAATTAGTTATATCTTTAAATCAACTTTACAAGGTTTTGGGGTTTGTTGAAAGTTTTTTTTTTTTTTTTGTAAAACTGGCATCAGGCTGTACATTGAATTACATGTGCGTAAGCATTTTGCATATGTATTTAATCTTTTTTAATGTAGTGTTGTGTTTAAAATTGTCTATTTTCATATTATATAGAAATTATTGATTTATAATATTCTACTATATGACATTTATAAATTTCAAAAAACGTCAGAATTGGATAGAATCTTTTTTATGTTTATGCCAGAGAAATGCAACAAATGTAGATCTATACTGATAGATTTACTTGAACGACTTTCCTAAATGTTAAAAGCTTACAAGTTGACTGCACACTTTGCATTGACAAAGATGGATGACGAAGCTCAAACGATTCGTGGACATGAAACTGTTCGTGCGCAGTATTGTGGTTCAGTGGTTAATAACTTTATACGTCCAACATTTGCCGAGTTTTTAGGGACCGCATTTCTGGTATTTCTCTTGTGTTTGTGTGCTCCAATCAACCTTTATTACGGCGAATTTTTTGAGAATTCATTTTCGGCACTATTGTACGGATTTGGTTATGTATCCTTGATTTATGCATTTGGTGAAATTAGTTATGAATTTATTTAACTAATGACAGATATTGTTCTTCCAAGGGATTTTTTTTTAAAATATTGCTCTTACTAAATCAATTATATTGAAAATAATAGCAAAATGATATCTGGATAAATTTTTTTTAAAAATGGCCACACCCCACTAAAAATATGGGCAATTGGAATAAATTTCTATGTCTCAGCATATGGCTTTAGATTAGTGTCCATAAAAATGCCAAATATCTGATTGATATCTCAATTCACAAGAAAACATGCCTTAAAATGAACCTAAAAATGTCAGGAGTGCTACACTTTTGATTTTCTTAAGGTATGTGAAATGAATAAAAATGTTATTTTGTTAAAAATAAAGACTTTCAACTTTAAATGTAGCCTGCAGCAACTATTGTTTAAAAATTGTGGTAATGGCTTATGTTAAAAAAAAGTTATTCATGTACCATGTCAGCATCGAAACCATAAAAACGGTTAAAAATATCGATTTTAAAAATCTGAAAGACATTAAAGTTAACAAAAAGAATTTTCAAATTATAAAATTAAGTCTCAAACACAACTTAATATTTAAACATGTCAGAGAAATCCAAGAATACATTAATTAGAGCATCTGTACATACCGACTAATGTCAGGAGTGCAACATTAAATGTTTTGCTCCAAAGCATGACAAAAGTTTATTCGTATATGGAATGACATACGATTCTTTGATTTTTGTTATAGAAAAAATTGACGCATAGAACATTTTTACGAAATACGCTAGTTTGATTTTTTTTAAATAAATAAGAATAATATAAGATATAAATGCCAAGCCCAAAATTTTCATGCGCTTTAGAAAGAAGTATTGGGCTATAAACATGGCATTATTTAAATACCACTTGATGCTGCCAACACATGATATTTTGTGTTCTGCCTTATTTTTCAATTTTATTGCAGTCAGGAACACTTCAAAACTGTTTAACAATTATCTATGATATCTATCTTTAATAAAAACTTAATAATAAACAATGATTCTATCTAATGTTATGAATGTTATAAAACATTATATCTATCAACAAATTAAATTCAAAAAACTTATCTTAATGGACGAAAAAATGATGTTAAGGGGAATTCATTGTTTCAGATACTTTTTTAATATTCAAACCTTTCAAGCCAGAATTTCAAAAATGATGTAAAATTACATCCAAAACCGTTTTTTTAACACATAATCAATAAGGAATCTAAATCAATGTTCATATATAATCATTTATAACACTGTAACCATTTTGAAGCATCAGAAATCTTCAAAAGAACTGATGATTCTTTTTTAGCGGCGGGTATTTTAACCCAGCCATAACATTCGCTCTGGCTTGGAATGATACGCTACCAGATAGCGGGAGGTCTGCTAGGAGGAGCATTGGCCCTTGTATGTATTAGTATATATATATATATATATATATATATATATAGAAGTAGAATTGAGCAGCAAAAATTACAGCAGCAAAAAAATTACATCAGAACTTGTTATTTTGTTTCGTTGAAGTTCAAGGGGAATGATTCAGTGCTTTTTTTTTTTTATATTTCATAATAAAGAAAATTACATATCTTACTTCTTGAAATTAAAAAAGAGAACGATTTTAATAATAAAACTGTTAATAAGTGATTCAAAGAGGTAATTATATTTGAAAGATTTTGTTCTAGACATGAATAGAAGATTTCTCAACATATAACTTGAGTCTTTAAAAAATCTGTTGCACATCTGATTTCATGCAAATTTAGATCATCTGACCTTGTAATTGATATCTACTAGCATTTGGTAAAAATGTTCTTTGTGTCATTATTTTCCATACTAAAAATCAGAGAATAATATTAATGAAAAAATTTCATTTTTTAGACAGAACATCAAATGTTGCACATCTGACATTAGTAGTATGTACAGATACTCTCATTAATGCAGTCTTGTGATTTATATAGCATTTTAGAGTTTTAATTTATATATCACTTATAATTTTATACTTTGAAAATCTTTTTTTGACTTGAATGTCTTTCAGACTTTTAAAATCTATATTTTTGGCAACAATAATTTTTCTATTCCAATGCTGACATGGTACACGTACAGCATTTTTTAAACATCAGTTATTACCACAACTTGGTTAAACAATAGTTGCTACATTTTAAAACGAAAGGTTTTATTTTAAACATAAACCATTGTCATTTATTTCACAGACCTTCAAAAATGTTTATTTTTTAAATATCAAGAAAAAGGATTGCATTCCCGACATTTTAGCTTTATTTTAAGGCGTAACTCTTATGTATTGAGATTTCAATGAAAATTGGCATGTATATGGACCCTATCTAAAGACATGCCCAGACATAAAATTTTATTCCCATAAATATATGTTTGGTAATTTTTTTTATATTCAGCCTTATATAATTTCTTTTTATTATTTTCAATTTAATTCATTTCGTAAGAGCAATGTTTTCTCAAAATTCTGTCAAATTTCCCTTTGAAGAACAATATCTGCCATTAGTTAAAATATAAATTCATACCTGATATCACCGAATGCATAAATCA
>PRKT01000063.1:1822563-1840608 GCA_003671525.1 Saccostrea glomerata | reverse complement strand
TATTATCAGAAAGAATAGATAAACCAGTAGATAAAGAAAAACACCAATAAATAAATAAACAATGAAGAGAAATATAAAGTAAGTAAACAAATAAACAAACAAATTAAAATATTAATGAATTAAAACATAAATAATAAATTAATCTATAAATTTATTAATTAAATAAAAGAATAAATGATTAATAAATAAATAGAAGAATTGATTACTCATTAGAATTATTAATTAATGAAGAAAGAATGTATTGATTCATAAATAAACAGACAAATAAATTTCCCTAATGAATAAATAAGTTACTTAGTTTATTAATAATTGTTACAATTAAAAAATAAATAAATAAAAAAAATAATAAATAAATATTAAATAAATAAATTAAATAAATAAATAAATAAATAAATGAATAAAAGATTAAATAAACAAATAAAAACTAATTGCACTGTCGACTTATTAATTCTTCTGCTTTTTAAATAAAATTTTATTGAATTATGCATAAATTTCTGCGTCTGAGAATAGCACTACTAGTTTTCGTTATATATTCCGAATTTCCCTTCTGTTGTTTTCCGAACTCGATGTAAATTTGTTGCGCGCATGCGCTCTGCCTGGTTATAGAGGCTGGTTACGAGATATAAAAAAGTATTCATATTATACCTCACATTTGTCCCCATCCAACAGACATTTCCTACCTCCATCGCTAAGTTGAGTAATCGCAATATCAAGTATTAGCAGCAGGTAAAAAATACCCATTATATGGAAAAACCCAGACATTTAGAGAAAAAATTCATGTTTTCCACAATTGTTTGATATTTAAGTTCTTTTTTTTCTTCAATTTTTTGAATGAAGCTTATACTGTCATTGGAAGACATCAAGGATCACTTTGAATTTCATATCAATTTAAAAGCATTGGAATTTAAGGATTTATTAGTTGGTAATTTGATTTCTCTAGAATGTCATTATTTTTGTACTTTTATGGGGGTACAACTGTCATCTTTTTAAAACTCAGTTTCTCAGACTTCAAAGAATCCAGAATCATTTGGAGATGCATAGAATGAAAATATTATTGCACACAAAAAGATAATTCTGAATTTCAAGCCCTATTTTGATGTTTTTCTAACTAAATGATAATTTTAAGAGTTATCCTTATTGGCTAAGGAGCAGATATCCTGAAAGTCTGTGTCAAATAATCTGTTAGTTCAAAGTATCACAGCAAAATAACAAACCCCCTATAAAAAAATGAACCCAGGGTTCAGAATTGTTGAACAAGGCCCCTATAGTTGAATATTTTTTGGTAGATAGAAGCTAGGGGTTCAAGATATTATTGCTGCAAAATACTTTAATAGGTATTTAAGTCATTATAATAGATTATAAACAACAGGGTTGTATAAAAAAATCTGATATAGTGATATTAAGATAGGAGTTTTTTGATTGGACAATAGATAGTGAGCTTTGATGACAATATAAGGGATAAATTTGTTGCTGATAAGAAATAGGATCTCCAATAGCTTTACCTGCTTGTCAGCTCAAAAGGTGTTTTTAATCACTTTTTTATTTTAATAATGGAGAATTATTTTATGGGAAATAGTAAGTATATTTCTGCATAGGGATATTTATTCCTTTTTCTAGATTCTTTAAACTTAAATAATTCAGATAATTTTATTCTTTTTTACCTTTTCCGATCTTTTTTCATGACTTCAATTACAAATAGATTTCAAATTAAAAAAAAAAAATCTTATTTCAGTATTATACTTTCAAGAGATTATTGAAAGCTTGGCTGCCTTTCATTTCTGGCATTTTGGAAAATTTTTATTTTTATTTCCGGCAATTTATAGTTTTCATTTCCAACATTCTAAAGTTAACATCTCTGATATTTTTCTGGTAGTGTTTTTTGACAAAGAAAGCAATATTGAAGACTTCACTTTAAAAATTAAGTATTGTGAACTTTTACTCATAAGCTTTTCAAAGGTTCATTTTAAGTTTGAAATCAATTCATTAGAATGGAGATTATAAGGCATAAATTCCATTTCTACCTGCTTGATTCACATTAAAATATTGCTGGAGAGGTATCATGAAAAAAATTCTGATAAAAAAGATGTTGGAAATGAAATAAAATAAATGTCGGAAATGCTATGTAAAATTCCTGAAATGAAATGCAGCAGAAAGCTTCCAATAGTAATTTTGATGGGGTACAATTATCAAGATTGATAAAGGAAATGTGAAACTTCAGTTGTCAGGCTTTGAGCCTGTGTCCTTTGTTTTATTTATTTATATTTATTTAACAGAATTATAAGTATACCGTCAATATTGTTCATATGATTTTGCAGTAAGATATATTAGAACTATTCATTATATTAAAGAAACACTGTGATGCACAAAGGGGAAAATTGACAAATGTAGAATTTTGGCATAACCCGTGTAAATTTTGATCAATTCCTAAAAGTATAAGGTCTCAGAAAATTACAGATTTCAGAACCTAAAAATTCTATTTTTAAGGAGAAAAATAAAAGTAAAAATGATTTAAGTATGCCCCATGACGAAAATATTGCAAGTACTTCTTCCTCCCTATTGTATGTGTGCGCAGAAAAATGTTGAATAAGTTTCTTTAGATATCATGGTGTCAAGTACATGTATCCACAAATGAATGTAAGTAGACCAAAGTTTGATGTAATCTTTTTAAAAAGTTTAATATATTTCTCACCTTTGATTGAGAATTAAATGGTGTTAATTACAGACTGGTTGTCGTAATCTTGATCCACAAACTGACTCCAGAGGTGAGATGAAAACAATTAAGGATCAAATAAGATAGGATTACATCAGAATCTTTGTATTGGCTGGGCAGGGAAATCAAAAAAAATAAAAATAGTAAAACTTCTATACTTAATTTGGTCACTTAAATTAATATTTTAATTTTATGGGGCAAAATATAAAATGTCAGTTCTTTGATTCTGTTCGTCAAAACCAGATATATCTAGCTTAACCAATGGTATAATGTCTGTCAGTTGTACAGTTAGCAAAGTTAAAAAAACATTCTCCCAAAAAGATTTTGTCCGATTTCAAATACAATGAAGCGCATTGAAGTGGTAAAATTTTCCGTTCGAATGGAACGTTTTGAGCTATCTTTAGAAAGTTTATTGTCATCTTATGACACGCCCATTTCTTTAGAAATGGGTAAATCGGCCAATTTGTTTATTCGAATACCTGTAGAACAGGTTTTCCATAAATATAATAGCCAATGAAATTGACGGTCTAAATAAATACCGAGTAAACACGTGTTTGACCGAAACATGTGTTGTGGTAACTTCAATAGACATGCATGTACATATTCGTTGCAATTTGTGTTTTACAGGAGCAGAGAGTCTCTAACTCTCTCTTCTATTTTTTTTAAAGCTCCATTTCAGTGTAAATCATATTGCTTGTCGCGAAGAATGGGGTGTTCTAAAACATTACGACGAATATTTCTTTCTCGTTTCTAAAAATATGGGCGTGTCATTATTCCCATTCTAATGTAATCCATGCATTTTGTTTGTTGTTTACGTCTTATTGTGTTGAATTTTGTTACATGAAATACGTCACGGAGCATTGTGTTTTTCCGTCGCTCTTTTATGACATCACAATGAAAAAGCTTTCACGCTCGTTAATGCTCGTTTTACTGCTTCAAACATCAGTGCATTAGCCAATCAAAATGTCTTTTTCAAAACAATTGCATTAGAATTATTGTCAATGATATGAACTATTGATTGAGAAAAAACTATATTGTAAATATTCATTTAACAGAATTATAAATACCGTCAATATTGTTCATATGATTTTGCAGTAAGATATATTAGAACCATTCATTATATTAAAGAGACACTGTGACGCTCAATTGACAAATGTAGAATTTTGGCATGACCCATGTTAATTTTGTTCAATTCCTAAAAGTATTAGCTAGTTTCAGAAAATTACAGATTTCAGAGCCTAAAAATTCTATTTTTAAGGAGAAAAATGAAAATTAAAATGATTTAAGTATGCCCCATGACGAAAATATTGCAAAATACCCAAGTACTTCTTCCTCCCTATTGTATGTGTGCGCAGAAAAATGTTGAATAAGTTTCTTTAGTTACCATGGTCTCAAGTATCCACGAATGAATGTAAGTGGACCAAAGTTTGATGTAATCTTTTTAAAAAGTTGAATATATTTCTCACCTTTGATTGAGAATTAAATGGTGTTAATTACAGACTGGTTGTCGTAATCTTGATCCACAAACTGAGGTGAGATGAAAACAATTAAGGATCAAATAAGATAGGATTACATCAGAATCTTTGTATTGGCTGGGCAGGGAAATCATATAAAATAAAAATAGAAAACTTCTATAGTTAATTTGGTCACTTAAATTTAATTTAATTTTATGGGGCAATATATAAAATGTCAGTTCTTTGATTCTATTCGTCAAAACCAGATATATTTGGCTTAACCAATGGTATAATGTCTGTCAGTTGTATAGTTAGCAAAGTTAAAAAAAACATTCTCCCAAAAAAATTTTGTCCGATTTTAAATAAGGTTAATACAATGTAGAATATTTACATTTGCTGATGTCTTTCCTTGTATAACAATGCTAATAAAATTGAAATTCAATTTTCAATGACATGTAGTTGGTCACATGATCAGACTTTCTTGAGAATGAAAAGTAAACTGCACGAGCCATTTGGAAAGTTCCGACTGTGACGTCACATGACATCGTAGATAAGTTATGTTGCATTTCCAAAGCAGAATGGAAATAATGCCTATTTTTCTTTGTAACACAACTAAAAACATCAAATATAGATTTAAGAAATAAAGTATCATTTTTAGAGTTTCAGTGGGTTTGACATGAAGTCGGTATATGATCAAATCTACTTTGAATTCGGCGTTATAGAATTTGATCATGTGACCGACTTCATGTCATATCCCATTGAAACCCTAAAAATTATTTTTAATTTCTTAAATACATCAATACAGTTCTGTATGTCAAGTTGTGATGTTTTTGATGGTTTGTGTTGGCAAGTCAACAATACAAGGTTAAAACAAACACTGACTGCATGACAATCTGACCAATGATTATTTATTGAAGGACAAGACATTCCTCAATGAGGTATAATTTTTTCCCAAGATTTTGTCATTGAAGAATTACTACTTTAACATGTTTACTCACAAAAAATTGAGGTACCATATACCAGGCATTTGTGCGAGATACCAGAGGATGGCATTTCTTATATAATCCTTTAGGGGAAAAAACTTAGTTTGCCAAAATCACATTTTTAGTGTTTCAAATTTTTAAAAACAATTAGTAACTGGTTAAGAAATCAAAAAGTAATTCAAATTTTGTATATTTTTCATAAATTTTTAACATATTCAAGACAGATATTTGGGGAATGTGTCATCTGACCTTAAAATCTTCCTTTAAAAATCAGTGAGAAAAATTATGATCAGAAAATTTTACACTTTTTCTTTCAATTTCAGCTTCCAGCTATTTGTCGGTGGATTCCTATCGACTATACAAGGAAAAAACCATCATCATTTCCCTGGTGTCCATCTGTTCCATCTCTCTGATTGTCATGGGGTCTTTCCTACTGTACCGGATCTGTCTCTCCTCCCGTAAACAGCCCCCCAGCCCCCTGGACGTGGTGGAGGCCCCGCCCCTCCCTGGATTCCAGTCCGAGGATCTCCGAATCATGTCTCTGATCTGTAAGACAAAGAACGGGGAAGTCTGGAAAGGACAGTTAGGGGAGATCCCAGTGGCTGTGAAAGTCTTCAGTCAAAATCACAAACATCTCTACCAGAACGAGAAGTACATCTACTCACTGCCATTTATAGAGCATGAGAATCTGCTGAAATTTTACGGGACGGATGAGCGACAGAGCATGGAGGGATTCTGGCAGTATATGATCGTCCTGTCCTATGTGCCGAGAGGAAGCCTGTTTGGATACCTACAACACAACACAATAGACTGGGAGATGTTCAGTAATATGTGTCTGAGTATTGTCAGGGGCTTAGTCCATCTCCACACAGATCTAAGGAATGGAGGTAAGGATGATTTTGAACTTAATTGGGATTTTACAAAAAAAAAGCAGTTTCTTGATCTTGGACTGTATTTATGAAAGTTTTACACTCAAACAGAATGTATGAAGTTGATCTTGACCTTTGACCTTCGACTTCAAAACCAATAGAGGTCTTTCTTAGGCAATAGGCAGTTGTGTAAAATTTCACTGTAAAGCTTAAAGGGGCATGGACACCGTTTCATCTGAATTTTTTAAACCTATTTAATTTTTACAATTCCTACCTATACTGAACCGCAAAAGAAACGTCGCATTTTTTAAAGAAATATTTGATAATATGAAATATTGTTTGTAAATATTATAATCTGTGCTAAATATTCATGAACACGAAACGTGAACTCTACAATCATTTAAAGGTAAGTTACGCTTCACTGATTTAAGCAACACGTTCAATTGTCATTGAATCTCTCACCTCCCGTGGTACACACTTTCCAGCATTAAATTAAAAATGTTAATGCTCATGCTTTTCACGCTTCATTAGGGGTATAAATACCGCGAACATTTAAATGATTATCAGTATAAGTTTTGAAAGCAGAGCTATGCCACGTTTGAATCGACAACAGAGGGAACAAGCCATAGGAAGATTGCATGCTGGGCAACCTGCCAGGGTGATAGCAAACGACTTCAACTGCAGTATACGCACAATTGAACGTTTACGCCAACGTTTCAATGCAACTTACAGCACAGACGATCGCCCACGAAGCTGTAGACCACAAGTTACAACCCAAAGACTGAACAGGTTCATAGTGCGACAGCATTTGAATGACCGATTCACAAGGGCATCAGAAACAGCACGCAATACCATTTGATCCCGGGCTTGATTCCCAGTCTAGCCATACATTTTCTCCCTTCCTGTTACACTCAGAACGGCCCGGCTTGAGTCAAAATTTACGCCAGTGGAAGCTTGATAGCAAAACAAATATTAATCACGTGAATTTAAACACAAATTTTTAAGCAAATATGTTAAACAAATCTCAGGATATTAAAAATCAAAATTTTGACTTAAAGTTTATTCTTAGATTATGATTGTTGGGTCAGGCCATTTGTGCAATTTATGGCAGGTATATATTAAGATTTTCTGCACACTGTTTGGAGAATTCCTCCTAGTTTCAGCATTGGTCAGTCTAGCTGCAGAACTGTAGCTCTCTGCTTGAGAAAATTCGGACAGATCCATGCATTGTAAAAAACCTATTTACACTGATTTTTTGCTGCTCACGTCAGGTGTTATTTCTTTTAGTTTATGCTTTGCTTTTAAAATGGAATCTGATAATAAATCATATATTTTACTCCTATTTTTGATACTTTATTTACCTTTTAACGGTCCAAAACTGTCCTTAATGGTTTTGGAATATCAGTTTAAAAGATTCCCATTTTTACGTCCATAACCACAAAGGCCTTCTGGAACTGTTGAGAGCCTTTAAAGTAAATACTTTAGTAATGTTAGAAACTCGGAAGGAGTTAAATATTTGGTTAATTATCGGATATAATTTTTTGAGCTGAGGAAAACATAAAATAAAAGAAATAATACCTGAAGTTAGGGACAAAAATGCAGCGACATAAATCGAAGGTTTTTACAATGCTTGGAACTGTAGCTTAAATTTGCTTTTTCTATCCAAATGTTCTCAAGCAGAGAGCTACATTTCTGCAGCTATGGTCGATCAACCTCCTTCATTCTAGACACATTTATACCACCCTGTTTATTTTATCAACCTCCCAGTTTCTATAATTGTCTCTATAGACCAATCAACTTGGTTGTTTTGAATTTCTGCTATCAAACTAAAAAATCAAAGCATATTTATTTGTCCATAAAGACAACTATACAGGGTTGGGAGGTAGATAAAATATACAGATTGGTTAATGAATCCATGTATTTAGAATTAGGGGTTGATTAACCTATGGAACCAGGAGAAATTCTCCCCAAAACTTCACAGAAAATGTTACACTGTAAATATTTTACTCCACTTCTAGCTGTATTAGCATGCATGGTGAAAGACTTCAGATAAAACCATAACTCTACAGTTCTGCAGTAACAATTAATACTATCAATGTATTATATCATAAAAAATCTTCTTTTTTTTTTTTGCTTTTAAGATGTTTATGCTTAATAATTATGAAAATAGCTTTTTAAAAAATACAAGTTTAAAATGCAGTAATAAAAATCTATATGAAGTGGTCTTATGATGATGTTGAAATAGATATCCTATTAATACATGATTGTATAAATATTCCAGTTCTGAATCGGTTTACTTTTCTTAGGAAATGGCATTTGATAAAATATTGGTATAATTTATAAACCAAATTTACAGTTTATAAATTAACTTGATATTTATGAGAAAACCAGTCAACACTTCACTATTCAATACCAGCATGTGTCCAATATACTGAAAATATGTTGTTTTTTACATTTCAAACTCTGTACACAATTCTGCTAAAATATTTTTTATCAGTGAAAATTGGCACCCAAACTGCTTCCTATTGTACTGTATAATCATGTAGTGACCCATTAAGTCATTATAATAGATTATAAACAACAGGGTTGTATAAAAAATCTGATATAGTGATTTTAAGATAGGAGTTTTTTGATTGGACAATAGATAGTGAGCTTTGATGACAATATAAGGGATAAATTTGTTGCTGATAAGAAATAGGATCTCCAATGGCTTTACCTGCTTGTCAGCTCAAAAGGTGTTTTTAATCACTTTTTTATTTTATTAATGGAGAATTATTTCATGGGAAATAGTAAGTATTATATCTGTAGAGGGATATTTTATTCCTTTTTCTAGATTCTTTAAACTGAAATAATTCAGATCATTTTATTACCATTTTCCGATCTGTTTTCAAGACTTCAATTACAAATAAATTTGGATATTTTAAAAAAATTCTTATTTCAATATTATACTTTCATGAGATCATTGAAAGCTTGACTGCGTTTCATTGCTGACATTTTGGGAATTTTTTTATTTTTATTTCCAGCAATTTATAGTTTTAATTTCCAACATTTTAAAGTTAATTATCATCTCTGATATTTTTCTGGTAGTGCTTTTCAACAAAGAAAGCAATATTTAAGACTTTACTTTAAAAATTAAAAATTTTAAAGAATATATCATTAAAATCCAACATATGAGTTACTTATTAGCTTTGAATGAAGTGAAAATAAAAGAAGGTTTTTTTCTTTCCCCGTGACACTTGTAAGTATTGTGAACTTTTGCTCATAAGCTTTTCAAACGTTCATTTTAAGTTTGAAATCAGATTCATTAGAATGGAAATTATAAGGCATAAATTCCATTTCTGCCTGCTTGATTCACATTAAAATATTGCTTGAGAGGTATCATGAAAAAAATTCTGATGAAAAAAAAATGTTGGAAATGAATTAAAAAAAGTGTTGGAAATGCTTTGTTAAATTCCTGAAATGAAATACAGCAGAAAACTTCCAATAGTAATTTTAATGGAGTCTTACAATTATAAAGATTGATAAAAGAAATGTGAAACTTCAGTATAATGTCAGGCTTTGAGCCTGTGTCCTTTGAAGGGGTTGTAAATTTATTGCTCCGTTGCTTCATGTAACAAAATTCAACAAAATAAGACGTAATCAACAAACAAAATGCATGGATTGCATTAGAATGGGAATAACTAATCTTCTAATCGTCGCTGGTAAAACTCAGTTTGCGACCGTTAAATCAGCATTAATGGTCGCAAATACCAAATTAGAAGATTAGTTATTCCCATTCTAATGTAATCCATGCATTTTGTTTGTTGTTTACGTCTTATTGTGTTGAATTTTGTTACATGAAATACGTCACGGAGCATTGTGTTTTTCCGTCGCTCTTTTATGACATCACAATGAAAAAGCTTTCACGCTCGTTAATGCTCGTTTTACTGCTTCAAACATCAGTGCATTAGCCAATCAAAATGTCTTTTTCAAAACAATTGCATTAGAATTATTGTCAATGATATGAACTATTGATTGAGAAAAAACTATATTGTAAATATTCATTTAACAGAATTATAAATACCGTCAATATTGTTCATATGATTTTGCAGTAAGATATATTAGAACCATTCATTATATTAAAGAGACACTGTGACGCTCAATTGACAAATGTAGAATTTTGGCATGACCCATGTTAATTTTGTTCAATTCCTAAAAGTATTAGCTAGTTTCAGAAAATTACAGATTTCAGAGCCTAAAAATTCTATTTTTAAGGAGAAAAATGAAAATTAAAATGATTTAAGTATGCCCCATGACGAAAATATTGCAAAATACCCAAGTACTTCTTCCTCCCTATTGTATGTGTGCGCAGAAAAATGTTGAATAAGTTTCTTTAGTTACCATGGTCTCAAGTATCCACGAATGAATGTAAGTGGACCAAAGTTTGATGTAATCTTTTTAAAAAGTTGAATATATTTCTCACCTTTGATTGAGAATTAAATGGTGTTAATTACAGACTGGTTGTCGTAATCTTGATCCACAAACTGAGGTGAGATGAAAACAATTAAGGATCAAATAAGATAGGATTACATCAGAATCTTTGTATTGGCTGGGCAGGGAAATCATATAAAATAAAAATAGAAAACTTCTATAGTTAATTTGGTCACTTAAATTTAATTTAATTTTATGGGGCAATATATAAAATGTCAGTTCTTTGATTCTATTCGTCAAAACCAGATATATTTGGCTTAACCAATGGTATAATGTCTGTCAGTTGTATAGTTAGCAAAGTTAAAAAAAACATTCTCCCAAAAAAATTTTGTCCGATTTTAAATAAGGTTAATACAATGTAGAATATTTACATTTGCTGATGTCTTTCCTTGTATAACAATGCTAATAAAATTGAAATTCAATTTTCAATGACATGTAGTTGGTCACATGATCAGACTTTCTTGAGAATGAAAAGTAAACTGCACGAGCCATTTGGAAAGTTCCGACTGTGACGTCACATGACATCGTAGATAAGTTATGTTGCATTTCCAAAGCAGAATGGAAATAATGCCTATTTTTCTTTGTAACACAACTAAAAACATCAAATATAGATTTAAGAAATAAAGTATCATTTTTAGAGTTTCAGTGGGTTTGACATGAAGTCGGTATATGATCAAATCTACTTTGAATTCGGCGTTATAGAATTTGATCATGTGACCGACTTCATGTCATATCCCATTGAAACCCTAAAAATTATTTTTAATTTCTTAAATACATCAATACAGTTCTGTATGTCAAGTTGTGATGTTTTTGATGGTTTGTGTTGGCAAGTCAACAATACAAGGTTAAAACAAACACTGACTGCATGACAATCTGACCAATGATTATTTATTGAAGGACAAGACATTCCTCAATGAGGTATAATTTTTTCCCAAGATTTTGTCATTGAAGAATTACTACTTTAACATGTTTACTCACAAAAAATTGAGGTACCATATACCAGGCATTTGTGCGAGATACCAGAGGATGGCATTTCTTATATAATCCTTTAGGGGAAAAAACTTAGTTTGCCAAAATCACATTTTTAGTGTTTCAAATTTTTAAAAACAATTAGTAACTGGTTAAGAAATCAAAAAGTAATTCAAATTTTGTATATTTTTCATAAATTTTTAACATATTCAAGACAGATATTTGGGGAATGTGTCATCTGACCTTAAAATCTTCCTTTAAAAATCAGTGAGAAAAATTATGATCAGAAAATTTTACACTTTTTCTTTCAATTTCAGCTTCCAGCTATTTGTCGGTGGATTCCTATCGACTATACAAGGAAAAAACCATCATCATTTCCCTGGTGTCCATCTGTTCCATCTCTCTGATTGTCATGGGGTCTTTCCTACTGTACCGGATCTGTCTCTCCTCCCGTAAACAGCCCCCCAGCCCCCTGGACGTGGTGGAGGCCCCGCCCCTCCCTGGATTCCAGTCCGAGGATCTCCGAATCATGTCTCTGATCTGTAAGACAAAGAACGGGGAAGTCTGGAAAGGACAGTTAGGGGAGATCCCAGTGGCTGTGAAAGTCTTCAGTCAAAATCACAAACATCTCTACCAGAACGAGAAGTACATCTACTCACTGCCATTTATAGAGCATGAGAATCTGCTGAAATTTTACGGGACGGATGAGCGACAGAGCATGGAGGGATTCTGGCAGTATATGATCGTCCTGTCCTATGTGCCGAGAGGAAGCCTGTTTGGATACCTACAACACAACACAATAGACTGGGAGATGTTCAGTAATATGTGTCTGAGTATTGTCAGGGGCTTAGTCCATCTCCACACAGATCTAAGGAATGGAGGTAAGGATGATTTTGAACTTAATTGGGATTTTACAAAAAAAAAGCAGTTTCTTGATCTTGGACTGTATTTATGAAAGTTTTACACTCAAACAGAATGTATGAAGTTGATCTTGACCTTTGACCTTCGACTTCAAAACCAATAGAGGTCTTTCTTAGGCAATAGGCAGTTGTGTAAAATTTCACTGTAAAGCTTAAAGGGGCATGGACACCGTTTCATCTGAATTTTTTAAACCTATTTAATTTTTACAATTCCTACCTATACTGAACCGCAAAAGAAACGTCGCATTTTTTAAAGAAATATTTGATAATATGAAATATTGTTTGTAAATATTATAATCTGTGCTAAATATTCATGAACACGAAACGTGAACTCTACAATCATTTAAAGGTAAGTTACGCTTCACTGATTTAAGCAACACGTTCAATTGTCATTGAATCTCTCACCTCCCGTGGTACACACTTTCCAGCATTAAATTAAAAATGTTAATGCTCATGCTTTTCACGCTTCATTAGGGGTATAAATACCGCGAACATTTAAATGATTATCAGTATAAGTTTTGAAAGCAGAGCTATGCCACGTTTGAATCGACAACAGAGGGAACAAGCCATAGGAAGATTGCATGCTGGGCAACCTGCCAGGGTGATAGCAAACGACTTCAACTGCAGTATACGCACAATTGAACGTTTACGCCAACGTTTCAATGCAACTTACAGCACAGACGATCGCCCACGAAGCTGTAGACCACAAGTTACAACCCAAAGACTGAACAGGTTCATAGTGCGACAGCATTTGAATGACCGATTCACAAGGGCATCAGAAACAGCACGCAATACCATTGGAACACATCAGCGACCCATAAGTGACGACACAGTACGTCATCGATTAGCAGTAAATAACCTCAGATGTCGCCGTCCATACAGAAGTCCTGTCCTTAACCAAAGACACCGTCGGGCACGTCTACAATGGGCTTTACAGCGGCAAAACTGGCGTAATCGACAATGTAGGAATGTCATCTTCTCCGATGAAAGCTGATACATGTATTGCATTTCCACGTGCACACACGATGGTCGAGCAAGAGTTTGGCGAAGGAAGGGTGAGCTTTACAATGACAACTGTGTTATGGAAACTGATCCATGGGGCGGGCCGAACATCATGGTGTGGGGTGGTATTGGCCAGTATTCAAAACTTGGCCCCGTTGTCTTCCAGAATCTTGGTCCAGGCAGATGAAATGGTGTAACAGCTGCCTGCTACATTGATCAAGTCCTGAGGCCTCATGTTGTACAGCATTTCAACCAACATCCACACAAGACGTTCCAGCAAGATAACGCGCGTGCGCATACAGCCAGAATAACTAGGGACTACCTGCAGCAGAACAACATCGCATTTATTGACTGGCCAGCTCTTAGTCCCGATCTAAACCCCATTGAACATTTATGGGATCACATTCAGTTGAAGCTTAACCAACAACAACCAAGACCGACAACCGCTGCTAAACTTTCTATGGCAACTCAGCATGTGTGGGCGACTATTCCTATGGCCTCATCAATCGACTCATCAACTCTATGTATCGAAGATGCATGGCTGTAATTAATGCCAATGGTGGCCATACACGTTACTAATGAAAGTGCACTCAGGACAATAGTAATCTGTGATATTGACATTATTTGACATTAAATTGAATGTGTATAACTCTAAGTCAATGATAGATAATTAAAAACACATTACATCAATTACATATTCGTTATTTTTTATTTCAAAATAAGTGCATAACTTTTTCAAAATCTATTGCGACGTTTCTTTTGCGGTTCAGTATATAAAGGCATCATCTCATGAAGAACTTTAAGTTCTGTATCTCGTTTGTTTATCAACAAATGATGTTCAAATTTTTGCTAATCATTAGATGATGCCTTAGGTAGGAATTGTAAAAATTAAAATTGGTTTTAAAAATCAGTTGAAACTGTGTCCATGGCCCTTTAAGAAACTTTTAAGATTTTTATGCCCTGCTATGAATTTATGGCCATGCAGGCTTTAAAGTGTTTGTATTGTTGATCTTTTCACTCTTTTGTCCTTCTATCCCTCTATCCTTCCATCCTTCTGTCCATCCAGCACATTTTGCATTTGGCTCAGAAACATCAGATATTTTTATTAAACTTAATTTGCTGATACATATTGATGAAAAATATCTTAATACATCTACATTTTTGGACTGTTACCTTTTCTTTTGACCTTGACCCACTTTCTAAAATAAGGGCTTATTAATATGTAAATTTCAAAGAAACCTAAGATGTTTTTATACAACCTTACATACTTATAAATATTGACTAGAACCTTACATACTTATAAATATTGACTAGAGCAGCTTTCTCGAAACTTCCTACACAAATGAAATTTTAATGTTGCATTACTAATGAATACTAATGGGACATTCAATTCCTATTAAGGGTGAAACGTTTACTGAATTTTGTAAACGTTTAAACGGATAGCAGTAAACGAAACGGTACCGTTTAAACGGGAGATATTCTATGTTGGATTTTTATGGCTACTTACTCATGAAACTCGAATTTTATAATCAATTCTTTCACTTTAATATAAGTATGAGTTGTTATTGCAATTTCATTGTTGGTCATTATGACTTAAACGTAAGAATTTGAGGCGCATTAAACTTGTTCACTTTCTACCTCGTCACCCAACTGCTTGGTTTGTTTGGCTACATACCGTACGTAGAAAATAGAATTGTAAAGATGGATCTTTTAATCACGAAAAAAGTAAAACAAGACCTGCTGACTGCACGAAACACTTTTCAAAGACTTGTGAAAAATGTATTATATTTATTTAATCAAAATATATCAAGTTTTATATTTCAAGTGTCGTAAAACATTGCTAGTATTGGCAACTCGGAAATCGGAATTAAATATGTTAGACCGTATCAGGTTTTAGTTATTTTTATTCAATATGTTTCCGGTTTAGAATGTTGCTTATCACATGGTCAAAAACGGTGTTTCTTTTGTAAATTATGAAATAAAACAATTTGTTTGTGTTAAACTTTATTTCTGATAGACATTGATAATGACCTTCGTGTAAACGTTTACTCAAACTGTAAACGTGTAGAGCATATAATCGAAACGTCGCCGTTTACACGTGTAATCGTTTCACCCTTAATTCCTATGGAAATATTTCTAGTTATTTTATATTCCTACCTCAAAATTTGATCTCCTGTTTAGCCCACTCAAAGTTTTTTTAATTACATTTGAGTAAATTACACTAATTTGAAATTATTTCTTCTCAGAACAGAAAAGTTTTCATGTTTTCAAATGGTATCTTTGATTTAAACAGACCAGTTCAAGCCGACGATTGCACACAGAGATCTAAACAGTCGAAACATCTTAGTACAGGATGACCTCACTTGTGTCATTGGTGACCTTGGATTTGCCATAACGACCATGGGGTCAAAGTTGATCAGGAACGGACAATATGAGTACGCTGAACAGGCCTCTCTACAAGATGTAAGTAGAAATGTCGAGTATATGTCTGTATGTAAGAGCACCTCTGAATAATGATATTATGTCTGTGTGTTTAATATAGCACTGGTGACTATTGATAATATGTTTGTTGTTTAGCATTTATTGAGCATTGTTGACTTTTAGTGCTTTTAAATATATGATATTATTCATTATACCCCACGCAACAAGTTGTGTGTGGTATAATGTTTTTGACCCGTCAGTTAGTCAGAGTGTCAGTCCGTCAGTTCTTTTTTTTTGTCAGCGCAACTCCTCAGAAACCGGTGCACACAGTTTTTGTCAAACTTTGCAGAAATTTAGGACACAATGCGTAGATGTAGAGCTATTTACCTGTATGACCCATGTTGAACCCATCTGTGGAATAAATTATGTAAAATACTGATAGTCACGTGAGTTCTACCCAGGTAAACATTCCTCAAAGGTGCTCACTGAAAAACATAGGCAGGTTTTGTAGCAGTAAGTCAAAGTCATGCCACTTTAAGATATTTGTATGTATTTGTTTTTAAGAACACTGGAGGGTAAAGAGAGTTTAGTTTGGTGCATAAAAGTGTCAAACATTTTCAACCTTCATGCAAGACAATGAAACAGGTATTGAAAGCCACCTAAACACCCCATTTTAATTTCAAATTCAATGAAACTATTATTGTAATTTATCAAATGCAAGAGTACCAATTTCTTACTTTAATCATTATAGCTACAGGCAGCTACACAACTTCATTCAATATTTTTAAAAACAGGTTTGGCGCAAGAAGTAATATTCCACAAACGCAAACTAAAAGAAGGTTTGGTACTACTTTTCCAGATTTAGGGTATTCATAGGCATTTAAAATTATTCAATTGTTTCAAATCCATGCTGATTTAAGTGATGCTTAACATGCTTTTTAATTAGAAATATCCACTGGTATTTATAACTATTACCAATAGAGAACGATTTGGTAATATATTCTAAAGTAAAATGAAACTCATAAGAATTTGTATCAGTATGTAATACATGTATTGTGAGTACCTTGCAGTTATTTAGCTTACTACTGCTCTTCTGCGGGAGAGTCGAGAATGCTCTAGATTTTGGGGACACATGACATTGTTTACAGTAATAACAATCAAATGATTCGATCTATTTAATGCCAAAAGTACAATGCATTACCAAGAATTTGACTCCAAATAGTAGATTGTCAACTAAGGAAAGTTTAGAATATTTTATCAGCTTTAAAATAGGACAATTTTCAATGAAAATTTAATGAGAAAAGTCTGCTTAGTTAAAAATATCGTTGAAAATATAATACTTTAAGATTAGATTGTCTCAAAAACTAATTAGGCTAGTTCAGCAATTTTTTTAAGCAAGGTATTCCACTAGGATATTTTACTTATAATTATATCCTTATAAACTCTTCAATGACCGATCTTGCATTGTACTCTATAGCACATTTGTCCCCATCCAACAGACATTTCCTACCTCCATCGCTAAGTTGAGTAATCACGATATCAAGTATTAGCAGCAGGTAAAAAATACCCATTATATGGTAAAACCCAGACATTTAGAGAAAAAATTCATGTATTCCACAATTGTTTGATATTTAAGTTCTTTTTTTTCTTCAATTTTTTGAATGAAGCTTATACTATCATTGGAAGACATCAAGGATCACTTTGAATTTCATATCAATTTAAAAGCATTGGAATTTAAGGATTTATTAGTTGGTAATTTGATTTCTCTAGAATGTCATTATTTTTGTACTTTTATGGGGGTACAACTGTCATCTTTTTAAAACTCAGTTTCTCAGACTTCAAAGAATCTAGAATCATTTTGAGATGCATAGAATGAAAATATTATTGCACACAAAAAGATAATTCTGAATTTCAAGCCCTATTTTGATGTTTTTCTAACTAAATGATAATTTTAAGAGTTATCCTTATTGGCTAAGGAGCAGATATCCTGAAAGTCTGTGTCAAATAATCTGTTAGTTCAAAGTATCACAGCAAAATAACAAACCCCCTATAAAAAAAAATGAACCCAGGGTTCAGAATTGTTGAACCAGGCCCCTATAGTTGAATATTTTTTGGTAGATAGAAGCTAGGGGTTCAAGATATTATTGCTGCAAAATACTTTAATAGGTATCGCTTTTCTTTAATTTGAATTTGAAATTGGTAGTGATGGGGAGAGGGTCAGGTTAATACAACTGCAAAATATTTTTT
>PRKT01000063.1:1797862-1821921 GCA_003671525.1 Saccostrea glomerata | reverse complement strand
AATTTGTAGGTTGCATGGGAAGTCACAAAGACGAATGTATGATCACTTCATGTGAACAGAATGTGAAGTCCAGCCAATCGGACCACAAGTTCTGCTGCTGTAGCACTGACCAGTGCAATGTTGTCCAGAATAAAGGTGTCATTGTGACATATAAAACGTACAACACAGCCAGATTATCTCCCCCTGTCAGCAGGAAATCGTCATCTCTGTTCCAACAAGTGAGTTCAGTATCATCTGTCAAATGTATTCTGTTGTTTTTATGAAGAATCTTGACAGCTCCATTTTATATCACTGACAAATGTTCATACTCAAATTCTGGTCTCAAAGTTATGGGGAAATTTCACAATGTGGCCCTTGCCGAGAAAGAAATTTTTACAGAAGAATTTGTTGGGAAAAGACTATAAAAATCATTTTAATAACAGCATGGACATCAATTGATATTTTTATGCCCCCTTTGGAAGAAGGGAGGGCATATTGCTTTGCTGCTGTCTGTTGGTCATTCTGTCTGTCGGTCCACCAAGTTTCTATTCATTTTCTTCACTGAAATGAAATTTGGTATACAGATTTATTATAAGAATATCTAGGTCAAGTTTTGTGTTGGGTACGATAGAGCTATTTTTGACAGAGTTATGCCCCTTGGACTTAGAAAAATTCCATTTATTTGCACTTTCGTTCATTTTCTTTGCAGAGGTTGTACATACTGAAATGAAATTCGGTAAACAGATCTATCATATGAATATCTAGGCCAGGTTCTGTTTTGGATATGATCAAGCAATTTGGGACAGAGTTATACCCCTTGGACTTACAAAAAATTCCAATTATTTTGGGTAGGGGGCATAAGTGTTTTGCAAACATCTCTTGTTTTGTACCGGGAAAGCATCTCCCAAACTATGTTAAAATGGGGGAGGGGGTTGTTAGGATGGGGCCACTGTTCTGAAGAACAGCATGGTCTAGGTTACTCAGAAGCGATTAGTGGCTCATGAGCCTCTTGTTTAAAGTATACTGGTGAGCTTTTTTAAACGATTATAAGTATTTGCAAGTGCAAGTTATATTTTGAATTTCTTTTAAAGCCATCAAAGCAGACCAATACAAAATGGCCGTTTTACTCTGAGAATGATCAGGAATCGAATCTGGATGTCCAACCAGAAATCAACAAAGGTAAAATATATGACAATCATTGTACAGTTGGGTGCGCTTTTTACATAGGACCTGTGTTTTTTCAGGATTTTTACCCCCAAAGTTGGGGGTGTGTCTTTTACAACATTGCATTCAATACATGGGATTTTACGGTAGACGCTGATTGCAGTATTTAGCACTCTGATTTCTGGTTTGTATTTTAATTTCACTGGCTACACTGGCTAGTTTTTATAGCCTAAATTGTAGCTATTAACAGTTATTTTCTTGCAGTCAAAAGTGGAGATATACATATAATTATGATCCAGGTGGAGCATTTTCTTCAAATCTTGAGAGTAAATATGGTAGCCTTTGTCATACAGATTTCTTAATTTCAGGGCCATCTCTAACATGTGCTTTTTATGATCATCCAAACAACTTCAAAACATCCAAGGTATCTAGCACTCCACTACTAGCCTCTCAAGACTCGACCACACAGGAGATGGGCAAACAGCTACAGAAATGTGAGAAAGAGGACGATTCATGCTTTACCATCTGGTCTTATGACCAGGAAAATGACACAGAGTCCTTAACAATAATAAAACAAGGCAAGTACTAAGTGTTACTGACTCAGGTGAGAGTTGTGGCCACTGTGCGTATTCCTTTAATTTCTCGGATGTGACCTTTCATTTGAAGAAACTCGAATACCTTTACCGACAGTTGCTATGTGCCATATTTTGTTGAAATTGCTCTTTGGTTCTGGAGAAGAAAATAAAAGTGGTAAATGTTTAAAATAGCAATATATAAATTTTGATCGTAAATCATATAAATTGCACTTTACTTTTAGGATGCTTTCAGTCTAAGCCGGACAATGGCTGGTGTAGTGAAGGTGTTTGTAGGTCAAGTACTCCATACAAGATGTTAGGCACCCACAAAAGAGCCAAGTTCTGCTGTTGTATTGGGAACCTGTGTAACAACAACATCTCAGATGTCAACATCAGCGTGTCCTCTCCAGTGGACTCTATCACTCCAGGTGGGCATTTGTTTCATTGTAATTACTATCCAATCTAAGTCCATATACTCATGTAATGAGAAAGGGGAAAATGCGAACCCGGGCCCCCTGAAACTCCGAACAGGTGCTCTACCAACTGAGCTATCTGGGATGTGGCGATCGAACTGGCTGACCGCCACATCCCTCCCTCCTTAATGGGTCTTTGGCCCTCCAAAGAACCCAACCCAGGCTCATCCCTGGCAGGCCTCTCACCTGTCAGTTCCAGGGCATGGTAACTTTAAGTCAAAATTTTGATTTTTAATATCCTGAGATTTGTTTAACATATTTGCTTAAAAATTTGTGTTTAAATTCACGTGATTAATATTTGTTTTGCTATCAAGCTTCCACTGGCGTAAATTTTGACTCAAGCCGGGCCGTTCTGAGTGTAACAGGAAGGGAGAAAATGTATGGCTAGACTGGGAATCAAGCCCGGGATCCGTCTCTCCAGTCAGGTCCGCTGAATTATCCCCTCTCCCATTACATTTGGTGCCCTGCCATGCCCTGGAACTGACAGGTGAGAGGCCTGCCAGGGATGAGCCTGGGTTGGGTTCTTTGGAGGGCCAAAGACCCATTAAGGAGGGAGGGATGTGGCGGTCAGCCAGTTCGATCGCCACATCCCAGATAGCTCAGTTGGTAGAGCACCTGTTCGGAGTTTCAGGGGGCCCGGGTTCGCATTTTCCCCTCTCTCATTACATGAGTATATGGACTTAGATTGGATAGTAATTACAATGAAACAAATGCCCACCTGGAGTGATAGAGACCACTGGAGAGGACACGCTGATGTTGACATCTGAGATGTTGTTGTTACACAGGTTCCCAATACAACAGCAGAACTTGGCTCTTTTGTGGGTGCCTAACATCTTGTATGGAGTACTTGACCTACAAACACCTTCACTACACCAGCCATTGTCCGGCTTAGACTGAAAGCATCCTAAAAGTAAAGTGCAATTTATATGATTTACGATCAAAATTTATATATTAAAATTTTAAACATTTACCACTTTTATTTTCTTCTCCAGAACCAAAGAGCAATTTCAACAAAATATGGCACATAGCAACTGTCGGTAAAGGTATTCGAGTTTCTTCAAATGAAAGGTCACATCCGAGAAATTAAAGGAATACGCACAGTGGCCACAACTCTCACCTGAGTCAGTAACACTTAGTACTTGCCTTGTTTTATTATTGTTAAGGACTCTGTGTCATTTTCCTGGTCATAAGACCAGATGGTAAAGCATGAATCGTCCTCTTTCTCACATTTCTGTAGCTGTTTGCCCATCTCCTGTGTGGTCGAGTCTTGAGAGGCTAGTAGTGGAGTGCTAGATACCTTGGATGTTTTGAAGTTGTTTGGATGATCATAAAAAGCACATGTTAGAGATGGCCCTGAAATTAAGAAATCTGTATGACAAAGGCTACCGTATTTACTCTCAAGATTTGAAGAAAATGCTCCACCTGTATCATAATTATATGTATATCTCCACTTTTGACTGCAAGAAAATAACTGTTAATAGCTACAATTTAGGCTATAAAAACTAGCCAGTGTTGCCAGTGAAATTAAAATACAAACCAGAAATCAGAGTGCTAAATACTGCAATCAGCGTCTACCGTAAAATCCCATGTATTGAATGCAATGTTGTAAAAGACACACCCCCAACTTTGAGGGTAAAAATCCTGAAAAAACACAGGTCCTTTGTAAAAAGCGCACCCCACTGTCCAATGATTGTCATATATTTCCATTTCTAATTTTTTTTTTCTGTGATAACTCTTTGAAAGTTTTCGGAGTTGATTTCTTGATAATTCTGCCGGAATGTAAATAAGGCAGGTCGATAGGTCAGGAGCTAAGAAGGCCTTATATGCATGTAAATCTCGTGCGCATCTGTCTCTGTGTCTGACACTAAGGAGGACAAATATGCATGTAAATCTCGTGTGGCTGCCTTTGTGTTTGACGTCAGTGGGAGAGGACTATTGAAATTGGCATGGAAGTCTTCGTGTAATTTAAATCTATGTCTACATTTTTAAAGTCTAAATCTACAATTTTCTTTCACAATGAAATGGAAATATAAGGAATCACTGTCTAGTTAGTATAGTATGCCAGGGACATCAACGGTCACCCGTTATGCAAATTATCCCATGTTTCCCACTATCGTTGATGCCCTGGCATACTATACGAACTAGACAGTGATTTCTTAAATATTTTACCTTTGTTGATTTCTGGTTGGACATCCAGATTCGATTCCTGATCATTCTCAGAGTAAAATGGCCATTTTGTATTGGTCTGCTTTGATGGCTTTAAAAGAAATTCAAAATATAACTTGCACTTGCAAATACTTATAATCGTTTAAAAAAGCTCACCAGTATACTTTAAACAAAAGGCTCATGAGCCACTAATCGCTTCTGAGTCACCTAGACCATGCTGTTCTTCAGAACAGTGGCCCCATCCTAACAACCCCCTCCCCCATTTTAACATAGTTTGGGAGATGCTTTCCCGGTACAAAACAAGAGATGTTTGCAAAACACTTATGCCCCCTACCCAAAATAATTGGAATTTTTTGTAAGTCCAAGGGGTATAACTCTGTCCCAAATTGCTTGATCATATCCAAAACAGAACTTGGCCTAGATATTCATATGATAGATCTGTTTACCGAATTTCATTTCAGTATGTACAACCTCTGCAAAGAAAATGAACGAAAGTGCAAATAAATGGAATTTTTCTAAGTCCAAGGGGCATAACTCTGTCAAAATTAGCTCTATCGTACCCAACACAAAACTTGACCTAGATATTCTTATAATAAATCTGTATACCAAATTTCATTTCAGTGTTGTGAAGAAAATGAATAGAAACTTGGTGGACCGACAGACAGAATGACCAACAGACAGCAGCAAAGCAATATGCCCTCCCTTCTTCCAAAGGGGGCATAAAAATATCAATTGATGTCCATGCTGTTATTAAAATGATTTTTATAGTCTTTTCCCAACAAATTCTTCTGTAAAAATTTCTTTCTCGGCAAGGGCCACATTGTGAAATTTCCCCATAACTTTGAGACCAGAATTTGATTATGAACATTTGTCAGTGATATAAAATGGAGCTGTCAAGATTCTTCATAAAAACAACAGAATACATTTGACAGATGATACTGAACTCACTTGTTGGAACAGAGATGACGATTTCCTGCTGACAGGGGGAGATAATCTGGCTGTGTTGTACGTTTTATATGTCACAATGACACCTTTATTCTGGACAACATTGCACTGGTCAGTGCTACAGCAGCAGAACTTGTGGTCCGATTGGCTGGACTTCACATTCTGTTCACATGAAGTGATCATACATTCGTCTTTGTGACTTCCCATGCAACCTACAAATTTGCTGTTTTCCGAACTCGATGTAAATTTGTTGCGCGCATGCGCTCTGCCTGGTTATAGAGGCTGGTTACGAGATATAAAAAAGTATTCATATTATACCTCCAAATGTGCTATAGAGTACAATGCAAGATCGGTCATTGAAGAGTTTATAAGGATATAATTATAAGTAAAATATCCTAGTGGAATACCTTGCTAAAAAAATTGCTGAACTAGCCTAATTAGTTTTTGAGACAATCTAATCTTAAAGTATTATATTTTCAACGATATTTTTAACTAAGCAGACTTTTCTCATTAAATTTTCATTGAAAATTGTCCCATTTTAAAGCTGATAAAATATTCTAAACTTTCCTTAGTTGACAATCTACTATTTGGAGTCCAATTCTTGGCAATGCATTTTACTTTTGGCATTAAATAGATCGAATCATTTGATTGTTATTACTGTAAACAATGTCATTTGTCCCCAAAATCTAGAGCATTCTCGACTCTCCCGCAGAAGAGCAATAGTAAGCTAAATAACTGCAAGGTACTCACAATACATGTATTATATATTGATACAAATTTTTATGAGTTTTATAAATCCATAAAATTTAAACACGTGAAAGGACATGTGCACTTAAAGGCCGAGATTTTTAACCGTACGGTTTTCTCAGGTAAGGGGAGGGACTAAATTTTACATGCATGGCACCCCGAGGCACTGACGGTCGTGCAGACCGTGGGAAGCGCTAATCCCTATACACAAACAGTATACACAGGAAGTCCATGAGTATTACCTGTACAGCTTGTTGGCCCTATGTTCATCATTAATTAAATTAATAAATCTCAACACCGTAAATAAAAAATATCATAAGTAATAATTGATGATAATTATAAATTCCATAATTTCAGACATATATAATATCATACAAGCAGAAATCTCACCGGTCGACTTTTGTTAAAAAATCTACGGTATGTACCTTAGTACATTGTATGTCACAGTAGCAATGACTTGAGTTCGTTGTTAAAAAAAAATAATGAAACACAGGTAAAAATTCAAAAGTAAAATACTCATCCTTGCCTGTCCCTTTCAAAATCTTAAAAACTTTTCATATTTAGCAATTAGAGCTTCGATCACGTCAAATAGTAACAGTTACTTCCCGTTTGTATAAAAAGTCGTGTGGTCCTATTTTTAGCAAATGTACATTCTGTATCTTATTGTGAAAAATTCGCGATAATGATGGTTTTGTAAAGTTAGAATTACATACAAATATGTATGTATTTTTAGTAAATTCAGATAATAATTAAACAACTGAAAACAACATATTAATTTATTGCTAACTTGCGTATTTCTTTCAAAACTATTTTTAACACCTGTGAACTTGAACGGAGGTAACAAACCACGTAGCAAGAAATTCTCGGTTATAAAAAAGGAAGAGAAAAGAAAGAAATTCTTAATATATTTAATACTGTTCCAGGCGAAGTTGTTACTAATCAGACATTTTGTTTTCAACATTACTATCCAATACATGCAAAAAATGTTACCAGCTTATTTTCTCCTTTATGCTCCTAAATGTTTTCGCCGCGTCTCAAAACAAGAATCTTTTTACGACTGAAAAGTCGCCTATACACTTTTCATTAGAAAAAATATACACAATCTTGATTTGCTGTATTGAAACACTATTATAAGATCATTTTCATTTTATGATGAAATGTTTGTAATAAAGATAATCATACTCAATTATAATCAAGTTAAAATTGTTTGTATCGAAATGGCTTCCTCATTACGATAGGGATTTGGCGGTAAACATCAGACGACCGAAAGTTAATTTGATGGTGGCCACGCGTGTCAAACAAGGTGAAGAGAGATACACAGGGACTAGTAGCTAAATGTCAATCAATTTCAAGTACCCAATGATGGCCCTTAATTTATTTGATTGACAGGGGGATACAGACCAGGTAAATCTGAGGGTGGTGCTTATTATCTCGGGCTTTAAGCAATACTTAATGGGCCCTTCTTATGTGCCATTTTACTTTAGAATATATTACCAAATCGTTCTCTATTGGTAATAGTTATAAATACTAGTGGATATTTCTAATCAAAAAGCATGTTAAGCATCACTTAAATCAGCACGGATTTGAAACAATTGAATAATTTTAAATGCCTATGAATAACCTAAATCTGGAAAAGTAGTATCAAACCTTCTTTTAGTTTGCGTTTGTGGAATATTACTTCTTGCGCCAAACCTGTTTTTAAAAATATTGAATGAAGTTGTGTAGCTGCCTGTAGCTATAATGATTAAAGTAAGAATTTGGTACTCTTGCATTTGATAAATTACAATAATAGTTTCATTGAATTTGAAATTAAAATGGGGTGTTAAGGTGGCTTTCAATACCTGTTTCATTGTCTTGCATGAAGGTTGAAAATGTTTGACACTTTTATGCACCAAACTAAACTCTCTTTACCCTCCAGTGTTCTTAAAAACAAATACATACAAATATCTTAAAGCAGCATGACTTTGACTTACTGCTACAAAACCTGCCTATGTTTTTCAGTGAGCACCTTTGAGGAATGTTTACCTGGGTAGAACTCACGTGACTATCAGTATTTTACATAATTTATTCCACAGGTGGGTTCAACATGGGTCATACAGGTAAATAGCTCTCACTTGCTATAGGAAAAACATTGTACTTTTTATACATCTTTAATATTTAAGTACCAGCCTAGTCGTGTGTAAATTTCATAGTTTTACACAAGTTTTATAAATGTATTATGCGTCTTTTGTCATTCGCACAAGTTTGCAAAACATTAGGCTCATAGTTAACAAAAGCTTTTAAATGAATGACCATTCTTGATTAACTATAGAAAAACACAAATGTCGGCTGACCCCTACCACATTGTATAGTTTTGTTCTTTGTATATTTGTGGATTTCAGCGGTAAAGTTTGTTGAATCGTATGGTTAAGATATCAATTAATGATTAGAGATGAAAAATTTTGCTTAATTTGATTGTTTATTTTTTCACATTTAATGGGGCCCATAAGTGCACTTGTTCATTCACAGAAGTAAACTAGAAATATGTCCATGAATGCCCCGCCAGGGATATATTAGAAAAGCAACATGAAAATTTGTATGTGTATAAAATTTGATCAGAATATCTTAAATACTGATGCAGCTGAATTGCTTGTTAAGAAAACATAGGTCAGATCCAGCATCCGAAGCAAGTCTGGTAATGTCCATTTCCAGATGCATCATCCATGCAAGTTTGGTTCAGACAGGGCTAATAGTTACTTGGGAATGAAAATATAGGTCATATCCAGCATCCGAAGCAAATCTGGTAGTGATTATCCCTAGATGCATCATCCATTAGCTCTCACTTGCTATAGGAAAAACATTGTACTTCTTATATATCTTTAATATCTTAAGTACCAGCCTAGTCGTGTGTAAATTTCATAGTTTTACACAAGTTTTATAAATGTATTATGCGTCTTTTGTCATTCACACAAGTTTGCAAAACATTAGGCTCATAGTTAACAAAAGCTTTTAAATGAATGACCATTCTCGATTAACTATAGAAAAACACAAATGTCGGCTGACCCCTACCACATTGTATAGTTTTGTTCTTTGTATATTTGTGGATTTCAGCGGTAAAGTTTGTTGAATCGTATGGTTAAGATATCAATTAATGATTAGAGATGAAAAATTTTGCTTAATTTGATTGTTTATTTTTTCACATTTTAATGGGGCCCATAAATGCACTCGTTTATTCACAGAAGTAAACTAGAAATATGTCCATGAATGCCCCGCCAGGGATATATTAGAAAAGCAACATGAAAATTTGTATGTGTATAAAATTTGATCAGAATATCTTGAATACTGATGCAGCTGAATTGCTTGTTAAGAAAATATAGGTCAGATCCAGCATCCGAAGCAAGTCTGGTAATGTCCATTTCCAGATGCATCATCCATGCAAGTTTGGTTCAGGTAGGGCTTATAGTTACTTGGGAATGAATTATAGGTCAGATCCAGCATCCAAAGCAAATCTGGTAGTGTTTATCCCTAGATGCATCATCCATGCAAGTTTGGTTCAGGCAGGGCTTATAGTTACATGTGTACTTGGGAATGAAAATAAAGGTCAGATCCAGCATCCAAAGCAAGTCTGGTAGTGTCCCTCCCTAGATGCATCATCCATGCAAGTTTGGTTCAGGCAGGGCTAATAGTTACTTGGGAATGAAAATATAGGTCAGATCCTGCATCCGAAGCAAGTCTGGTAGTGTCCATCCCTAGATGCATCATCCATGCAAGTTTGGTTCAGGTATGACTTATAGTTCCTTAGGAATGGACCTGCTCCAAAAACTTTAACCTGATCATTCATCTGGAAAATGTAGGTCATCCAGCATCCGAAGCAAGTCTGGTAGTGTCCATCCCTAGATGCATCATCCATGCAAGTTTGGTTCAGGTAGGACTTATAGTTACTAAGGAATAAAAATATCGGTCAGATCCAGCATCCGAAGCAAGTCTGGTAGTGTACATCCCTAGATGCATCATCCATGCAAGTTTGGTTCAGGTATGACTTATAGTTCCTTAGGAATGGACCTGCTCCAAAAACTTTAACCTGATCATTCATCTGGAAAATGTAGGTCATCCAGCATCCGAAGCAAGTCTGGTAGTGTTCATCCCGAGATGCATCATCCGTGCAAGTTTGTATCAACATGTGAAGTTTGAAACACTATCTTGAATAGTATGTTTAAAACTGAGTTAAACACTAATTTAAGAAAAGTGAGGTCAAGGTCAAAGGAAAGGTCAAGGTAAAAAAATGTTGATGCAGTTGCATAGCTCTCATCAATATCTATCAGCATATGAAGTTTGATGAAAATATCTTGGATAGTTTCTTTGAAACTTAGCTTTGAACAGAGCTAAACGCAAAGTGTGACGTAAGGACGGAAGACGGACATGACAAACACTACATGCCCCGGCAATATTCATGGCGGGGCATAAAAACGCCTCACATTCATTTTCAACATCGTATGTATGAGAATAATGCCAATGGCCATTTATCTAAGTCCCTGGAGGCTTTAGAATTAGTACTGTTGGTATTCTTGAGCACTTTTAGTTGGTAATCAATTGGGATCAAACAGGTAAATCATAATTAACTTGCATAAGTTACAACTTACTGAACTGTTATGCAGCATACATTTAATGATTTCGTCATAGAAATACAGATGACGTCACCTTTCCCCACAAGAACTTTATAGTGCAGTACAAGTTTCTCTAACATTTAGAGTAAATAATATTATGACATTATGATAATATTTAACAAGATTATAACTTTTCTCATTTTATGACATTTAAGCAAGTATAAAATAAAAGGGAACTGGCATTAAATTGAAGGTTAAATGTACTTTTGAAAGTGCATGAAAAATGTGTGATTATGGGGAAACGGTTAATGCGTTATCTTGCGTTAGGAATAGGAAATGGTATATGCGTTAAAATGTGCGGGGAAGGGGTAAACAACCATCGCCAATATTATTACCTGGTTACTCTATTACATGCATTAGTATATCGATACGCATAATTTCTGATAATGACTTCATTATTATAGCTAGGTCTTTATTTCATTACCCGTTTTATTCTCTCAGTTTTTGGCCTTTTTTGTTTTATGTGCTTCGAATGAAATCTTTGAATTTTTAATACACTGTAATACTGTCAATTATATTTATATGGATTGAGTTGTCTCTCTTTGTTTCCTGTAAAATTAAGACAAGCAAATGGTGTGCAACAATAATGATACCTAGCACTGTGTATTTAAAAAAACAGGAATAAACAAGAGGCCCATGGGCCACATCGCTCACCTGAGCACTGTGGTTAGGAAAAAGTAGGAATTGATTTATTATTGAAAAGTTTAAATCCAAAAGTAGTCCCATGACCAATCATGGCTTTGCTATTCTTGAGAAGAAGAATTTTAAAGAATTTTCCTATATTTATTTCTATGTAAAACTTTGGTCGGCCATTGTGGCCCTGCCCTACCCCTGGGGGTCATGATTATAACAAACTTGAAACTACACTACCTGAGGATGCTTCCATATAAATATGATCAATCATGGCTTTTTAATTCATGAGAAGAAGATTTTTAAAGAATTTTCCTAAATATTTCTATGTAAAACTTTGGTCAGCCATTTTGGCCCCGCCCTACCCCCGGGGGTCATGATTTGAACAAATTTGGATCTACACTACCTGAGGATGCTTCCCACTGATTCTCAAATTATAGTCTCAATTCGCTTTAAATAATGTACCGTGTTTTAAGTATTATATCCCTTACAGAAATTTCTGATAAGTGACTTATAAGTGATTTATTCTTTTACTTATAAGTTGTTTATTCTGGACTTACACTTCACTGATACATTTAACTTATAAGTGACTAATATGTTACTCATTAGGATTTTATATGCAAATGAGCTGCTTGACCTATAAGTGACTTATAAGCCAGTATTAGCCACTTATGCTTTATGCAAGTATAGTCACTTATAAGTGACTATAAGTGACTTATAAGTCAAGCATTAACCCTTCATACTTTATCAAGTATTAGTCATCTATAAGTGACTTATAAGTGAAGTACAACACTACCTGTAAGATCTTAATTTAGAACAGAACTTCCAACCATGCAGGGGTTGCATGATATGTTCAAAGCTATTTTTTACATATACACATGTATCTGCACTTTAGATGAAATAATCAAGTAAAAATTTTATGGAAAAAAATCACTTTCATATGACATTTCTTTGATGATGCAAACTTAACATATTAATTCAGTTTACAAACAAAAATGTTGAACAAAAAGGCAACAAGATTTAATGACCTTGAGGCTTCTTCAAATTTATGAAATCTGAAAGCAACTGAGTCAATTGATTCAAAATTTCAGGCAAAGGAAGTTAAAATAGAGAGATGATGTAAATAGAACCTACTTGTTGTACCTGATGTGAAGGCATACTCAAAATAAATCTAAAATCTCCAACATCCTTTCACAGACACAAACTTGGTTTCAAATTCTTGTTGCTGATCTCTGCAGAGACAAACTTTCTGATTGGCTACCTTGAATACCCATAATGCTCCTTGAGAGAAGTCTAGTATAGGGTAAAAATTCTAAGTCCACACTTATACTTCGCTCATACCATACTGATCTTCACTTATAAGTGAGGTATAAGTGAAATATTCACTGATATGTAGCTCATCTTTACTTATAAGTGAAGTATTAATGAAATCCGTTCCTCACTTATACTTACTTTGACTTATAGTACACTTATAAGTAAATTTCAAAATTTATAAGTGACTTATAAGTTGCTAATAAGTGGATTATAAAACACTTATAAGTTTCTATTAGTTTTTTCTGTAAGGGATATAAAATTTCTAATAAATTTTATTTTCTGCTAATCATATGAACCATTGTTGGTTGTTGATTAAAATACAACAATTGTTTGTTGTAACTTGAATGATTGTCTTAGGCAAAAATCGCATTTTATAGCAGAAATCGATATTTACATTACTGTCGCTGATCATAGTGTAGTTTTTATTTTAAACCAAAAAGAAGTTTTAAATCACTTACATATCTTTTTCTTAGTAAGATTGTCCTACATTTGAGTTATATTTTCAGAATATCACACCCTTCACACATATGCGTGTCACGAATTTTTTTAAATTTTAATATATTTATCAAATTTTGATGTCACCGCAAAATGATTACTTTTCTATTTGGAAATTCAAAAGGACTTGAAGGATTGCTGAACTGACTCAATAGGATTAAGTTGTAACTTTTTAACATCATGAATACCTCTTCCATTGCATGGAATAGTAAAAAAGACACTGTTTATCTGAATTTATAGAAAATAGCCCCCCTTTTCTCATGAGTCCAATGGTTAAAAAATTCATCGATATTTACGTGTTAGTATTTATTCACAAATTAAGTAAGAGAACTACACTATTTCCTATGGGTCAAATTGCCTTACACTCAAGCACTAGAATATATGCTTTTAAATAGCAGTGGAATAATTAAACAACAGCATTAAAAGTTACGATAAATCTCAGAAAGATATTTACGTTACCAATATTTACGTTACCATGTTTTAAAGTAAATTAAAATTAAATTCTAAAGCTGTTTGAACAGAGTTGCGAGTGAATTTTAATGATTTAAAAACTAAAAACATGAAGAAATACACTGTTTCTGAAAATGGCATTATTTTCTGTAACAAAAGTGCAGAAATGCAAATGGAAGTGCACATGCAAAGGTGAAATTTTTTTTACACAATATATTGTGCATCCGTGTGATTTGAAAATTGAATTGACATAATATAATTCACAAGAAGAATTGTGGTTTAATAATCGAATGTTTCCACTTTGAGCAATTGGTTAATATTGCATAGTTTTAAGTGTAATGCACGTTATCATTCGGAACGTAAATCTGAAACAAACCTTTCTTAATGTTTGTATTTTGCTATTTGTTTGAACTGATAGTGTATCATCAACTTAAAAAATGTTATATACACCTAAATTGTATACCAAGCTAAACATTTTGAAGAAGAAAATATTATTTTTCGTAGGAAATATAATTCCACAGAAAGGCGCTGTGCTGCATGTAGGGGAGGGGGTGGGTGGGTGGGTCTTCCACATTGGGTTAAAGAAAGAGACGGCTGTCGGTGTTGTGTGTCAAGAAACTGGTCGAAACTGAATCCATTTCCATTTTTGTTGCTTTGCAAGAAATGCATGTATTAAATTGTGCACCTAAATTTTCCCATTTAAATTGTTGCTTAGACATACATGTAGAACTTAGAACGTATGCGTCTATGCTTTAATGGTACCAATATTCATTTTACATTATATAAATGTAGAATGTACGTATATTGCTCTATAGAGCACATGTTATTTGCAAATGTAATTATTAACAAACCTTTTTAAGTTTGGTGGGGGTAATTTTGTTTTGTTTTTGAGATTTGACGATAAAGTTTTCACAAGCAATTAAGCATTTGAAATAATCAACAGATTAAATGGTGGAAGGGGGGTGTCATAAATTAAATGATTCCTCTACAGATAAGTAAAAACTTGAATTTTCAATTCAACCCTTTGTCAAGAGCACAGATAAAAAAAATTCATAAAATTCAATAATTTGAAATAATATTTTCATTTTTCCCCGAATATACTTTTATTTTTGTATGATATCTATGTGTGATATTTACGTGATATTTAACAAACACTTCGTTATCAGGTAATGGCGAAATATTTTACCTTCTGATATTTTAAATAATGTGTGTTTCTCTGAATAGATTAACAAAGAATCAAATAATGAAGCATTTTAGGTAATATTGTCATCATTTAGCTTATCGTCAGATTTGATAAAAACTTTTTAAAATAAAAAGAGAATAATTTCATTTAAGTGAAAATTATGCCTGTTTTGTTTTTACTAATAATTGAATCAAAGATTCCACACCCCTATACAAATGTGCTTAAACGGTTCATAAATGTTTAAAGTTAACAAAATTCGATGTGTATTATCTTAATTTTGTATTTTTCAAAAAAATTCTTTCGTTTCCAAGTATGGCTTTTCAACATCACGTAAATATCTTGGGGTAAAATTAGCCCTTCAACCGCATTCATTTCGAAGGAGGTCAACAAAACACAGCATGAAGTATGTAAATCAAATTGTGATTTTTAATAACTATACACTTTCATGTTTCAAATGACGTATAAAAGTGTTAGTTTCCGTTCACAAAAATTTTTAACTTTTCCCAAAGTCGATTTGGCACTATAAATTGAGAATGCATGTTCCATATAAATATCATCAATTATGGCTTTTCTTTTCTTGAGAAGACAATTCTTAAAGAATTTTCCTATATATTTCTATGTAAAACTTTGGCCAGCCATTTTGGCCCCGCCCTACCCCAGGGGGTCATGATTTGAACAAATTTGAATCTACACACCTGAGGATGTTTCCCCATAAGTTTCATCTTTCCTGGCACAGTGGTTCTTGAGAAGAAGATTTTTGTAACATGCCACCAAATTTTCATTAATTCCAAATTAATTCCCCTTGAATGAGGGCGTGGCCCTTCATTTGAACAAACTTGAATCCCCTTCACCCAAGGATGTTTTGTGGCAAGTTTGGTTGAAATTGGCCCAGCAGTTCTTGAGAAGAAGTCGAAAATGTGAAAAGTATACAGACAGACAGACGGACAGACAGCTAGACGGACAGCTAGACAGATGGACGCTGGACAAAATGTGATCAGAAAAGCTCACTTGAGCCTTCGGCTCAGGTGAGCTAAAAATGTGGTAGTTGTGTGGTGCTTTCCTTCATTAGTTCCTTGAGATAATATTTGAGAACTTTGTCCAAGATAAAATTACAAATTGTAAATGTACTTTATTTCCCCATTAATGGTTTGGCGTGGTTAAAATAATCACGTCCAGGGCGGGACAAATAGCTAGACAGAAGCAGGGCTTGGAGCACGTGGATTGGCGGAATCAAAGCATGTAATTTCAGTAAATATAAGGAATAACTCTCAGATTTTTCAATTTCATGACAATGATCAATCACTTGGCTTGCGTGATAATTTTATGCATAAACCCCTTTGGCATTTATGCAAATTAATCGATTAATAACGCAAGCCAATCGATTGATCACATCATGAAATTAAAAAATAAGACAGTTATTCCTATAAATCATGTTAAATACTATGATTTATAACAATTATTAATTTTGCATTAAATGCCATTTGGTAAAAAATGCACATTACTGAATTCATTGATATTTTTGTGAGATTTTCAATAACTTAACTTGATTTTCATAACCTAAGGACTGGACTACATTGATTGAGAGATCATGTGACAGAGATTGACTTTTGTCTGGTCTTACTGCATTTTTTCCTTTGCTGTTACTATTTTAGCTTGAAATTGATCTTTTTCTTAAAGGAATATTTGACCTCACTAACGCACGTTTGCGGAAACAGTTCAAGATTTGATGTTTCCAACACCATCTGATTTTTAATGATCTACCAGACAGAAACGGTATTTATTAACACATAATTTGGTGAATTCAAAGACTTTTTACCGAGATATCATTACAGTACTTAAAATGAGTCAACAGCAAAAATACAAGAACCCTAAGGGAAGAAAAACCTTAATGATGCCTTTTTATTATGGTAAACTGCAGTTTCTTAATTTCAGTAGTAACAGGAAGTTTGATCTATGTCATTTTCATGCATGACTCACCCTGTTGCAGAACAATCACATGATCAGGCTTTTCCTGTCGCCATGACGCAAAGCAAGCAAATGGGCAGTCTATGGTCTGGTTGTCATGGTTACTACCAGGTGATGATTCTAATGATACATATCTCTGGCACATGATACCAAATGCATTACCTAAAAAAAATTACAGACATATCATTATTAAATCAGTACCCCCCCCCAAAAAAAATGATTGCGTCCCACTGAAATTTCAAAGATCGGAGAAGCCATTGTGTGTTTTTTTAGATTAAGCATCAGTTTGCTACTAATTTAGATATCAATCCATCGACTTTGATTTTTAATGATCTACCAGACAGAAACGGTATTTATTAACACATAATTTGGTGAATTCAAAGACTTTTTACCGAGATATCATTACAGTACTTAAAATGAGTCAACAGCAAAAATACAAGAACCCTAAGGGAAGAAAAACCTTAATGATGCCTTTTTATTATGGTAAACTGCAGTTTCTTAATTTCAGTAGTAACAGGAAGTTTGATCTATGTCATTTTCATGCATGACTCACCCTGTTGCAGAACAATCACATGATCAGGCTTTTCCTGTCGCCATGACGCAAAGCAAGCAAATGGGCAGTCTATGGTCTGGTTGTCATGGTTACTACCAGGTGATGATTCTAATGATACATATCTCTGGCACATGATACCAAATGCATTACCTAAAAAAAATTACAGACATATCATTATTAAATCAGTACCCCCCCCCAAAAAAAATGATTGCGTCCCACTGAAATTTCAAAGATCGGAGAAGCCATTGTGTGTTTTTTTTAGATTAAGCATCAGTTTGCTACTAATTTAGATATCAATCCATCGACTTTTAAGTTCTACAATCTACTTAGCTCATTGAACAAATAATTAAATGTTTCTTCTTTTTAATGTACATGTATCTTTGTTTAATAGTATACAGACATAGGGAATACAAGTGTACTTGCAAAATGTATAAGTAATGTTCGTCTCATGTGCGTACTTATTTTCCCCACCTCTTTTAGCATTTATATCTAATAACTATTTTGAATTAACAGCATATAAATGTCAGCTGGAGCATTGCTACCTTAATTTTCTCTTTATCGTTGGGGTACATTGTCATTATCTTAATACTGATGGAGGGCATTTACACTCCATGTGATGTCTTTTGTGTAATGAAATAAATACAAAATCAATCTTTTTCAAATGAAGAAATTAAGCTTATCTTTTATTTTTCATATATACTATTTTTTTTCATTGAAAAAATGTTTACAATCCTTGACCAATTTTCTTGGCACCCATTAGCCTAAAGCACCTATTTGGGAAGAGATGTGTATGCATGCATGGTTTCAATCGATATCATATTGCACACATCTACATAATAGACATTAACATAAAAGTCACATTATCTTTATAAATTCATCTCAATGATGGAATCAGCTTCATTAAAAGTTGATGGTACTCTGTCACCTTCTGTGCCATTGTGAACACTTTCATAGATAGAAATGCCAAAAATGTCTTTGCCTGAGGAAGCAATATTTTTTTGAGAAGAAAGGGCACGCTAGTGCATCTATAGACATATATATGTACTGGTATATTGATTACAAAGAAAGTAATTCTATTTAAACAAGAGATGTTTGTAAAACACTTATGCCCCCCTCCCCCCAAATTTGAATTTTTTTGTAAGTCCAAGGGGGCATAACTCTTTCAAAAATGGCACGATTGTATCCAAAACAGAACTTGACCTAGATATTCATCTGATTAATCTGTATATTAAATTTCATCTCAGTATGTGCAACGGTTGCAAAGAAAATGAACAGAAACTGCAAATAATTGAAATTTTTCAAACTCCAAGGGGCATAACTCTGTCAAAAATGGTTCAATCGTACCCAAAACAGAACTTGAGCTAGATATTCATGTGATATATCTGTATTCCAAATTTGATTTCAGTATTGCAACGGTTGCAAAGAAAATGAGCGGAAACTGCAAATAATTGAGATTTTTCCAAGTCCAAGGGGCATAACTCTGTCAAAAATGGTTCAATTGTACCCAAAACAAAACTTGACCTAGATATTCATGTGATATATCTGTATACCAAATTTGATTTCAGTATGTGCAACGGTTGCAGAGAAAATGAGCGGAAACTGCAAATAATTGAAATTTTTCCAAGTCCAAGGGGCATAACTCTGTCAAAAATGGTTCAATCGTACCCAAAACAGAACTTGGCCTAGATATTTATGTGATATATCTGTATTTAAAATTTGAATTCAGTATGTGCAACGGTTGCAAAGAAAATGAGCGGAAACTGCAAATAATTGAAATTTTTCCAAGTCCAAGGGGCATAACTCTGTCAAAAATGGTGCGATCGTACCCAAAACACAACTTGGCCTAGATATTCATGTGATATATCTGTATACCAAATTTCATTTCAGTATTGGCAACGGTTATGAAGAAAATGAACGGAAACTGAATGGACCGACAGACCGACAGACCGACGGACCGACAGACCGACAGACAGCAGCAAAGCAATATGCCCTCCCTTCTTCGAAGGGGGGCATAAAAATTTATCATAAATACTAAGGAGAGTTTCACACAGAAACAGATATGCAATTCCAAACAGGCAAATTGAATTTGGAAAGCTAGAGGAACAGGTATTCTCAGTGCAGAAAACATCTAGCAGGATATGACAGACAAACAGACACACACAAAACAAGCCAGACAATAAAGGCGCAAATTCTAGGCTATATGTTGATGCATGTACAACCTAAAAGCAGAAAAAAGAAAATGCAGACATTCCCTCAACATTTACTTAAATGGTTGGATAACAAATAGAAGGCAGAAAGGACAAACAATGCAAAAGAATAAAAAGACCAGTGAAACCTTTAATAAAACAATAATATCCAAGCAGATAACTTTACAAATAAAGATGGCAATCCAGTAAATGTTTGTGACCAGTTAGTCATCAATTTTTCTGTCTGAGTAGTTTCTGGTAAGTCCATCTGTTTGTCTGTTAATCAGCTGATTATCGGCAACCTTCGCAATACTTACTGTGCTAGCACTTTAATGTTTTATATATGGGTTTCTTGTGCGGAGAAAATTCTTTAGATATGTACTAAGAAATTTGACCTCTCATGCCTAACCTTGAAGTTTAACCTACTTTTGAAAAATTTTATCAAACTTTAACACTGGCCATATTTCTTAACAACTGTTGCTAGATCTTATAAAAAGATATGTTTGTGAAGCACTTATCCCCCCCCCCCCCCCCCCCCAGTCAAACATTATATGGTACACAAGAGAAGCAAATAATTGCCATTTAATTAAGTCCAAGGGACATAACTATGTAAAAAATACTCAATTGTACCCAAAACAAAATATGACCTAGATATAGTCTTATGATAAATCTGTATTCACAAAGGTCTGTCTATGTTTTCCATACTGCCTATTCAGCCGCAATGTGTTGTTCTGACATTGACCGATTTCCCGGCTGACAGCTGTTATCATTGTGTCGAATCACGCCAAGCCATCGTTTATCAATAACAGGCACTGCGCACATAACCATATTTGGTCATGAAATGGAACATTCGCTGTGTTGCTAGGCGGAAGATATATTTTTAGCATGAAAATCCTTGAACGTTTGCCCGCGATGTTGAGAATTAAATGCCCACGTGAATACAATCTTCTGCCTCTGTGATATAGCAGGTTGTTATTGAATATTCCCCGTTTACATATCAACTTTCAACTTATTACGAAACATTACCAGCTAAATCAACGCTTGCATGTATAACGCGTGTTTAGCCTTGTAGATCTTTATCTCCTGAATCAACATTTTTATAAATATCTTACCTCTTCAATTTACACAGTTATAATATCTATAAAACTGGCATCTTATGTTATCAATTTTGAGGTATAAATTCATGCATTTTTGCCTGCACTTCCTTCTAGTGCTCGGCAAAAATTAAAATTGTCTAGTAAGTAACACAAGGTACATGTTCATCATATTTACACACATTATTCATGTATCAAAATTCGTTCTTCCTTCTAAACATAGATTGACTATAGGTTTTGTAGAAAATCTGCACTGTAAGCGTTCGCAAAAATTGCTTTTTCAGTTACTAGTATACAACGAGTGAGGTATGAAATCTAGAATCTAGATACAATGAAGCGCATTGTAGTGGTAAAATATTCTGGTTGGAAAGAACATTTTGAGCTATATTTAGACACGCACATATTTTTAGAAAAGAAAAATCGGTTAAATTATTCAATCGAAAACCTGTAGAACAGGTACAATGAAGCGCATTGAAGTGGTAAAATTTTCTGTTTGGATGAAACGTTCTGAGTCATATTTTGAAGGTCAATTATAACATAATGACACGCCCATTTCTTTAGAAACGAAAAAGAAATATTCGTCGTAATGTCCAAGGACACCCGCTCTTCGTGACAAGCAACATGAGTTACACCGAAATAGAGCTTTAAAAAGATTAAAAGAAAGAATTAGAGACTCCCGCTTCTGTAAAACTCAAATTGCAACGAATATGTACATATTTTTGAAATTATCATGTCTATTGAAGTTACCACAACACATGATTCGGTCGAACACGTGTTTACTCGGTGTTTATTTAGATCGTCAATTTGATTGGCTATAATATTCATGGAAAACCTGTCCTACGGGTATTCGAATAAACAAATTGACCGTTTTATCCATTTCTAAAGAAATGGGCGTGTCATAAGATGACAATAAACTTTCTAAAGATAGCTCCCCAGTCAAACATTATATGGTACACAAGAGAAGCAAATAATTGCCATTTAATTAAGTCCAAGGGACATAACTATGTAAAAAATACTCAATTGTACCCAAAACAAAATATGACCTAGATATAGTCTTATGATAAATCTGTATACCAAATTTAATTTTAGTATGTGCAACCTCTGCAAAGAAAATAAAAAGAAACTGCAAATAACTGAATTTTTTCTAAGCTCAAGGGGTATACCTCTGTCAAAAATTGCTTCATTGTAACCAAAACAGAACCTGACCTACATATTCTTATGATTATCTGTACTATGGCAAAAGTTCATTTCAGTGTGTGCAACCTTTGCTAAGAAAGTGAATGGAAACTGCTGGTGGACTGACAGATAAACAGATAGACCAACCAACATACAGCAGCAAAGCAATATGCCCTCCCTCTTTTGAAAGGGCATAAATACATGTATATAAATTCATGTGTATTCCATGAGACCAAACATTTTTGACCTCCAGACCTTGACTTTGGAGTTTGATCTACTTTTGAAAACTTTACCCTTGGTCATAACTTTTGAACAGTTTGTGATAAGGCTTTCATTTATTATGTGTGTATTCTTTATGAAAATTTTACAGCACTGTATGCCAAGGGCTTATGAGGAGAGTAGTGTATCAGAAACCATTCTTTTGTGAAAGAGCACTCTTGACTTTGACTTAAATTTGTAAAAACCATCCATATAACTAATGGATGTCTGGTATTAGACTATTTCACCTATATGAGTTCCTTGTTAGATGGTCTTTCCTTTAAAAAATTGGTACCAATATTTTTTCACTTTATATCCTTGACCTATGAGTATGATTGTCTTTTAAAAAACTTAAACATATTTATCATATTTCTGAAAAGTTGGTGCTAGGGCTTTTACATTTCACATCTCTGTGCTTTCTCTGTGACAATTAAGACCTTTCTAAGCTGCAGATCTGTAGCTCTCCGAAAGAAATATATTGATAGACCGGAGAGCTACAGTGCAACCTATTGGAAAAACTGTATATTTATTGCGCACAAAAAAGTGCGCTCGGTTCTTGATCAATTCTTACCTCAACTACAAATAAGGAAAGATTTCAAAAAATTCCTTTATCTTCTATCAAGTACTCTCCGAATGAAGCACATTGGACCGAATTATCTTTGAAACCAAACTGGCAGTATAAATAAGCGAAATGTTCAATGATTACAATATCAGGGTCAGGAGGACTATTAACAACGATTATGAGGAATGTTTGGTTGTGCAAATGAATATGTTAGGAACACACAGTTAGTAATATTTTGAGATTACAGTTTTAAAAACATGGAGAAATAAATCGAGAACCGAGCGCACTTTTGTGCTATAATTAAATATACAGTTTTTTCAACGGGTGGCACTGTAGCTCTCCGGTCTATCATTTTATTTTTTTTCGGAGAGCTACAGATCTGCAGCTACGAGGGGTTATCAAAAAGTTTGTGGACTAGCGCCATAAAATTAAAACTGCTTTAGGTACATCAATGAATTTTTAAATATATAATTAGCATCATCTTTTCTATCTAAAGAATAAACCATAGATCATATATTTTATTTTTTGATAAATTAGTAATGTTTTTGTAAGCAATGGTCTGTCCAGGCGGCGCAACCTCGAACCCAACGTTTTTCCAACCTCTGAGTAACTGAGAAAAACTCTTTTGATATGAATATTTGACATCCAATAACCCCGTTAATTCAGGTATGTGTTGGGACATTATTGTTTCATAAAATATGAAATTTTCATTTCATTCTGGAATTTCTATGAAATTTTATCGCAAATTTTACATGGAATGTCCAAACAAATGAGGCCTTGAAAATGACGTAAAATGGGAGGAGGGGTTTCCTTTTCCAACATTCTATAAAGTTCTGCCCCCTGAAAAAAACTGGTATAGACCTAAAAAATGTTTAAATTGGCTACAGAGAAATAATATGCATCCAGAGTACTTGTCCTCAATGTCAAAATAGATTCAGAGTGAAAAGGGATGCACAATTAATGTCGATTTGTAGTCAGTTGTAAAAAATCAATCACGTCCAAAAATGACGTTGATCATCGGTTGTAGATATTGAACTCCCAAAAGCAAAATATGCTGGCACAATCAAGCGAGGATCTCTCCCAGTGTATAAATCCATTTGAAATATTATATTCATTGAAAGCCGCTGTTCATGACATTGTTAAATCATATAAACAGGGTGGGTTTAGTCCTTACTCAGCTCCAGGGAATCTCATAAACAAGAGGCCCAGGGGCCACAGCGCTCACCTGAGCACATCGGGCTTGAATTTACCCCCCCCCCCCAGGCGTTCATCATTTGAACAAACTAGAATCTACATTACCTGAGGATGATTCCATATAAATATCACTAATCATAGCTTTGAAGTACTTGAAAAGAAGATTTTAAAAGGTTTCTCTATATATCCCTATGTAAAACTTGGGTCGGCCATTTTGGCCCAACCCTTGCCCCGGGGGTCATGATTTGAACAAACTTGAATCTACACTACCTGTGGATGATTCCACATGAGTTTCATCTTTCCTGGC
>PRKT01000063.1:1699939-1780961 GCA_003671525.1 Saccostrea glomerata | reverse complement strand
GGGGGTGAGAGGAGGTGGGAAAGAGAGAGAGAGAGGGGGGGAGAGAAAGCAAGAGGGAGGGAGGGGTGGGGAGAAGAGAGAGAGGGGGATGGGGAGGAGAGAGAGATAGAGAAGAAAGAGGGAGAGAGAGAAAAAGGGGTATTAACATGTATCCAAAAAAGACAAAGTTTCTTTTGTTATTTTTTCTGAATATGAATGCATGAGAGTGAGAGAAAGCAGGAGCTAATTCACATCAAACTAAATCTGAATTTTATAGAAGTATAATAGATAGGAAACTCTGGTAATGAATAAAAAAGAGAAAATATTAATGAAATTTTATGGTGCCCAGAATCAAAGCACCCCAAATTGATATATACCTGATGTAGTTTTTTTTTTCCATCAGTTTTCAGTCATGCTGAACAATGTTCATTATGGCTGTCTGTCTATTAGACAGATATTCACATAAAATTCTCCTAAGCTTTGTTTAGTTTGATAGAAATTGTACAGTCAAGGACTGGCACTGAACTTTCAAACTCATCATAGGTAATCAAATCTCTTCTGAGGTAATTGCTACATTTTTTTTAAAAAGTGTGTTTCTTTGATATAAAAGAAAATGAAATTTAATAGTCCAGAAACATGCAAGGGGATCAGAATTTTTTGCCAAGTGTTATCGTTATAATCTTTTGTACAGGGCAAAGGCTGGGTAGACCATAACTTTAGTATCTAAGGTAAGTAGGATATTTTGGCATTAATTCTCATTTTTATTAACAGCTTATCTTGGGATTAGGCTCTCCTCCCTTATCTGTTTACAAGATGAGTACCCTCTGCTATGTTAATGAACTGATATCTGTGTAGTATATGCATGTAGTGTATGTCAAACACATACTGTAATATAGCTGTAGATAATTTACCTTTTACATATACTAAGGTATTATATGTCAACCTGTACCCATAATATTATTTAAATTCATTTCATATAAGTTTCAAAAGTTTATAATACTTGCCAGTGGAGTGCTTACACCAATATAATCAGTTTTTATATTCATTGCTATACACTGCATTTTGAAAAAAAAAAATTGTATTGAATTTAAAGTTAAATTGAAATTTTAAAATTAAAATGAAGTGTAAGTTAGTATCACATTGTGAGCTTTCCATAAACGACATCAATCAACCAGACTTGATAATGAGTTATTGGGACCCGACACTCTAAACCACATTGAATGAAATAGGATGATATTGTTATGATTAAAATTATAGTTATAATGGTAGTAGTAGAGTGTTTCGGCGACGGATTATGCCTCATCAGGGGCCCCAATAACGATATTCCTTGTTTATTGTAAACTTGATTTTATCAATAGATCTCCGATGTTTTTATGCTTACTATACTGGGCATTTCGGACATTGTCTTGAAGTTTGTGTATTTTAGGGAGCAGATAAAATTGGCCGCATTTGGGTGACGGATTTTTCTCTTTCAGAAATCGTAGAGTAATTTTATCTATGGAGCCCCTGGAGTGCATGTCATTTATTCTTGTTTGAATAAGATCTTGCAAGTTTATCAAGTTTGGCTTTTCAACTTGCATATAATGCTTTGAGAGTAACTGACGCTCTGCTTCAGATATGTACTGATTCCTGTCCATTATAACTATAGTATTGCTTTTGTCCGCTTTTTTTATGACAACATTGGGATTGTTTTTAAGCGAAGAAAGAGCGTTTCTTTCGCTATGAGAAAGGTTGTCTTGGAATGTTTTGGTTGTGATAGATGATAATTCCAACTTTGTTTTGTCAATGTATTCTTCAAGTAGGCTACATGTGTAGGAGGGCTGAAAGCCCGACGAAGTTCTAAATGGGTGGATTTTTGAATCATCCCCATTATCAAAATGATATTTGCATCTCAATTTTCTAGCAAACTCGTCGAAATCTTTAAGTATACACCTCTTAACGTTTTTTTGTTTTGGTGTTGGAATGAATTTAAGCCCTTTTGCTAGTAGGGCATATTCATTATCATTTAGTTGGTATTTTGATAAATTGAGGACGTATTTACGTGCCTCATTTAGGTGCTTCGACTTATTGATACGTCTGAGGTTGGCAAAGTATGGTTTGATTCGTTTAGTACTTTTAGTGTCTTTTTTCCGTCTATTGAAGCGCCTTGCCATTCTAATAGAGGAAATGGATTCCGAGTTTGTAGATTATTGAGACTACAATTAATAAATGAATATCGTCTATTACACGTGTTGACGTTGTAATAGAGATTATAAAAGTTTAGCTGTACTGGCCCGTCTAGTTATCAGAGTGTGATAAGTTAGAGGGTTTGTAGTAATCTAATGCGCGGATAGAACTTCATAGGTTATACCAATTTATTTAGTATCACGTGATCTAAGTCACGCCTTAGAGAATGATATCAAATATATCAATTTTAAAACCATCAACAATAAAGTAAATATCCATATGTATTATTAAATACATTGTAAGCTCATTATTTGTACATTAAACCTTTTCACTAATTCAATCAATAGTTGTCCTTCTTAGTCACATAGAATTTACAAATTAATAGGGTCTGCTCCTTTGCGTTTGGTATCGATGACCCTTATAGCTAGTATAGTTCCGGCGTTGCTGGTTATACTTTTGGTCCTGTTTGGGTTTTCCTTGGGACTGGCGATGGGTCTCCTGTTCCCGAGGTCTGGAAGAGGGGGTGTAAAATAACGAGTTTAGCTTGTCCCGGAATTCCTGCAGCTCCTTAGTGTGCTGGATGTTAATGTCCATGATAATTTGGTCGAACTTCTTTTGTTCTTGGGTAAAGTCTGGTGTGATTTTCCTCAAGTCTTTTAGAGCTGATTCCCTTAGGTTCTGGATATGGCGCTCTTTTTCTCTGATATCGTCATTGATGTATCCGATTACGGCCTGTGCTGCTTCCTTGGTTTTATTCTCGGCAGTTTGATTCCAGAACTCCTCGAATTTGTCGTTTTCTTCTTTTCCTAAGTTTAACGTGCATGAGACCCTGGCCGAGAACCATGGAGGGTAGCGACCTGTACGGAGGCCATGGTTGATGCTTTCTCTTCTTTTGGAGAGGGTCAGGCGTTTGTCCAGAGTATCCTGTATTTCCTTGAGTTCTGTCGATAAGTTCCAATTAATAACGTTTTTAGGCTCTTCCGTCAAGATTATGGATATGTCTAGGTCCGGGATGCTCGCTGCAGCCTCTTGATTTCCCTGGATATCATCAAGGTCCAAGTCTGGCATTTCTTTATTCATTTTTTTCAAAGATAGTCTGTTAAAGCGTTTTATCATATTCTAGGTTCAGATGAATTGTGGTGAGAGGTGAGTAATGTACAGAGCTTCTTTTGGTAGAATTAATTGCGTCGTCCGGGATTGGTTGAATTGAATTTCTTTGAAGTGACAAATTTGTTGGAAAAAAGCGGATGTGAGATTTGGTAAAACGAGGTGTTACGTGATGCTTCAAGGTGGTCAGAGGATGAAGCCCCAATAAATCGACCAAGCCGATCGCTGTCATAGAGATGCGATGCGCGGGATGATGTCAGTGGAACATTGTTCCTAAATCAAAGTTTTCCATAAACGACATCAATCAACCAGACTTGATAATGAGTTATTGGGACCCACTATAGATACTCTTCTTATCCTCTAATCTATCAACACTTATTGATAATTAGACGGATTCATTATCTCACCGAAATACTCATTGTTGATCTATAGCGCCTCGCTATATACAATATATTTACCACCTACTGCTCCTCTATTTGAATGGCTCGACGAATAAATAGACGGAGTAAACAATGCAAAAATGCTAAACGCACTCGTAATTATTTACGGGGAGTTAAAGCTCACTGCAAGGAAACTACGGCCACAGGGGGAAAGTTTGTTCTAAATCTATCAAAATACAACTTATCCCAATATGAACTCTCAGTTCTAAGCAAAGGCTTAAAATTTATTCCAACGCCTAAAAGCGACAATGCTAAAAGCCTGCTGCTCAAAGATTTTGAAGAATTTGCCAGGAAACTCAGATGCAAATTCCACTTTGATACCGGAGACGACAATGCCATTCACCCCTTTAACACAAAATCTGGCTACAAACCGCCATTTACATGCAGCGAACTCGAGGAATATATAGATAAAACAAAATTGGAACTTTCCTCTTTGGAAATTGCAAAAAAGAGATCAAACATCTCAAATGCTGAAAGAGAAGCTATTTTATCTCTTAAAAATAACAACGACATTGTTATTAAAAAAGCAGATAAAAGCAACACAATTGTCATCATGAACAAAGACCAGTATGTCTTAGAAGCACAAAGCCAACTGCAATCTAAACACTATATGCAAGTATCTGAACCCAACATGCTCAAACTGCATGAAAACATTCAAAATAAACTTGCCGCAATGCATTCAAATGGGTCACTGGACAAAGAAACTTACAAATTTCTTAATGACAAAAAACCTTCACTCAAATGTGGGCATTTGTACCTTTTACCGAAAACCCACAAAATACCAGCAAACATTTACAATGCTCTAATAAACGGTCAGTGCAGCATTAGGAAACTACCACCTGGTAGACCAATTATCTCGCAATGCGATACGCCAACGAGGAAAATAGGACAATATTGCGATTACTTTCTTGTACCCATTGTACAAAAACAATCAACTTATATCAAAGACACTACGGACTTTATCACCAAAATCGAAGGCCTCACATTGCCAACAAACGCATTATTAATTACTTATGATGTGACGAGCATGTACACAAACATGGAATTCAACGAACTTCTCTCATCAGTAAATGAGGCTTACACACAGGCCAATAAAACGCAATTAGACATTCCATATCCGGACCCTGAGGATCTAAACTTCTTACTGAAATGCGTCTTGGAAAACAATTACTTTGAATTCGACGGAAAATATTACAAACAAATAATAGGAGCAAGTATGGGGGCAGTCCCCAGTCCAGAGATCTGTGACATCAGAATGTATCAAATCACAAAGCATATAATGGCACAATTTCGTCATGCCAGCAAAATTGTCTTCCACGGCAGATACCGTGATGACGGTTTCATAATATTCAATGGAACGCAACCAGAGATAGAAGAATTCTTTAATATCGGCAATCACTGTCACAAGCATCTAAGATTTACATTTGAAATTTCTCCAACTGCTGTCAACTTCCTTGATACTACCGTTTATAAAGGACAGAAATTTCAAAATTTTAACAAACTTGATATCAAGTCCTTTATCAAACCAACAAATAACTTTCAGTATCTACACAGACAGAGCGCTCATAGCCCAGCTGTGTTTAAAGGATTCATTAAAGGAGAATGCATTAGACATGCAAGAAACACCACTGACCCTGAAATATTACATGCAACACTTAATGACTTCAAGACGCACTTATCAAAGCGAGGCTACTCTACTTCGGAAATTGATCCTATTATCAAGGAAACGGTCAACACAAACCGATCAAAACTCATCATCAAAAAGACTAAAGAACAGTCATTACGTAACCCTACAGTACTGGTTACTAAATTTAACCCTTGCGTTAAAGGACTGAAAAAACGAATTCTAAAATATTGGAACACCATTCGTAGAAATCCAGAATGCAAAACTTTATTTAATTCTCAACCAATCATTGCTTACAGCAAACACAAGAATATAGGTGACGAGATAATCCGGTCTCACCTAAAACAAATACCATGATTTATGTCCGTGACCCCTGATGAGGCTTCTTAATAGCCGAAACACTCTACAACTACTTGCATAATTCAAATCAGATATTAATCTGCTCTATGCAAAAACATATCTACTTAAAGTGTGGTTTGGAGTGTCGGGTCCTAATAAATCTCTTACAAGTTTGGTTGATTGATGTCGCTAATTTTCACACTTTGACTAGGGACAATGTCCCACCGGCATCATCCCGTGCATCGCCCTCCCTTGAACAGCGATCGACTTGTGTGGTTTATTTGGTCATCCAACAATCCGGCCACACTCTTTGCTTCTATTGTCTTCTAAGACATTTTATTACCAGCACTTCCTTTACCAAATCAGCACATGTTTGTAAAGGATTGAACTGCTACTTCAAAGATCGTCTTTTACGCTTCTCTTATAATCAAATACTTCGGCTTGCTCAAGTATACACATACAATAGTGCCCTTCATTCAATTACTTTGTACCAATGCAAGAAAACCACGAGAATATCAGATTGTGAATACTGGGATATATTTAAGGACCAGATCAGCTTAAACCAGGAAGAATTCATTCAGGATTTGGACAGTCATGTGAAATATTAATCCTCTTATTATCATCATATGATATTAAGACGGATCTTTATTTTAGCCTCATTTTATGACACTATGTACATATCAGACGGTTTAAGATCCACAGGATTTAATTACTATAAAATTGGTGTGCATTAGCCACCCATTGGACCAGCTCTTAAAACAAACACCGCCCCTTGCACGTGACCATAACGAATCATCGGAATCTGACTATCGGTTTCTTATAGCCACATACTCTTCTTATCCTCTAATCTATCAACACTTATTGATAATTAGACGGATTCATTATCTCATCAAAATACTCATTGTTGATCTATAGCGCCTCGCTATATACAATATATTTACCACCTACTGCTCCTCTATTTGAATGGCTCGACGAATAAATAGACGGAGTAAACAATGCAAAAATGCTAAACGCACTCGTAATTATTTACGGGGAGTTAAAGCTCACTGCAAGGAAACTACGGCCACAGGGGGAAAGTTTGTTCTAAATCTATCAAAATACAACTTATCCCAATATGAACTCTCAGTTCTAAGCAAAGGCTTAAAATTTATTCCAACGCCTAAAAGCGACAATGCTAAAAGCCTGCTGCTCAAAGATTTTGAAGAATTTGCCAGGAAACTCAGATGCAAATTCCACTTTGATACCGGAGACGACAATGCCATTCACCCCTTTAACACAAAATCTGGCTACAAACCGCCATTTACATGCAGCGAACTCGAGGAATATATAGATAAAACAAAATTGGAACTTTCCTCTTTGGAAATTGCAAAAAAGAGATCAAACATCTCAAATGCTGAAAGAGAAGCTATTTTATCTCTTAAAAATAACAACGACATTGTTATTAAAAAAGCAGATAAAAGCAACACAATTGTCATCATGAACAAAGACCAGTATGTCTTAGAAGCACAAAGCCAACTGCAATCTAAACACTATATGCAAGTATCTGAACCCAACATGCTCAAACTGCATGAAAACATTCAAAATAAACTTGCCGCAATGCATTCAAATGGGTCACTGGACAAAGAAACTTACAAATTTCTTAATGACAAAAAACCTTCACTCAAATGTGGGCATTTGTACCTTTTACCGAAAACCCACAAAATACCAGCAAACATTTACAATGCTCTAATAAACGGTCAGTGCAGCATTAGGAAACTACCACCTGGTAGACCAATTATCTCGCAATGCGATACGCCAACGAGGAAAATAGGACAATATTGCGATTACTTTCTTGTACCCATTGTACAAAAACAATCAACTTATATCAAAGACACTACGGACTTTATCACCAAAATCGAAGGCCTCACATTGCCAACAAACGCATTATTAATTACTTATGATGTGACGAGCATGTACACAAACATGGAATTCAACGAACTTCTCTCATCAGTAAATGAGGCTTACACACAGGCCAATAAAACGCAATTAGACATTCCATATCCGGACCCTGAGGATCTAAACTTCTTACTGAAATGCGTCTTGGAAAACAATTACTTTGAATTCGACGGAAAATATTACAAACAAATAATAGGAGCAAGTATGGGGGCAGTCCCCAGTCCAGAGATCTGTGACATCAGAATGTATCAAATCACAAAGCATATAATGGCACAATTTCGTCATGCCAGCAAAATTGTCTTCCACGGCAGATACCGTGATGACGGTTTCATAATATTCAATGGAACGCAACCAGAGATAGAAGAATTCTTTAATATCGGCAATCACTGTCACAAGCATCTAAGATTTACATTTGAAATTTCTCCAACTGCTGTCAACTTCCTTGATACTACAGTTTATAAAGGACAGAAATTTCAAAATTTTAACAAACTTGATATCAAGTCCTTTATCAAACCAACAAATAACTTTCAGTATCTACACAGACAGAGCGCTCATAGCCCAGCTGTGTTTAAAGGATTCATTAAAGGAGAATGCATTAGACATGCAAGAAACACCACTGACCCTGAAATATTACATGCAACACTTAATGACTTCAAGACGCACTTATCAAAGCGAGGCTACTCTACTTCGGAAATTGATCCTATTATCAAGGAAACGGTCAACACAAACCGATCAAAACTCATCATCAAAAAGACTAAAGAACAGTCATTACGTAACCCTACAGTACTGGTTACTAAATTTAACCCTTGCGTTAAAGGACTGAAAAAACGAATTCTAAAATATTGGAACACCATTCTTAGAAATCCAGAATGCAAAACTTTATTTAATTCTCAACCAATCATTGCTTACAGCAAACACAAGAATATAGGTGACGAGATAATCCGGTCTCACCTAAAACAAACACCATGATTTATGTCCGTGACCCCTGATGAGGCTTCTTAATAGCCGAAACACTCTACAACTACTTGCATAATTCAAATCAGATATTAATCTGCTCTATGCAAAAAACATATCTACTTATAGTGTGGTTTGGAGTGTCGGGTCCTAATAAATCTCTTACAAGTTTGGTTGATTGATGTCGCTAATTTTCACACATCATTAAAATATAAGAAAAGGGATATGTACGAGTCATGTTGAGTGTGATCAAATTCTTAACAAAATTATCAACAAAACGACGTTTATTATCCGTTTAAAGCTATTCTTCCATTTGTTGAAGGTGTCTACATATTCTTGATTTGACCTTGACAAGATTGTAATACAATACTTGTACTTGCAGAGCTCCTTGTTGGCACTGTTTTTCTCAGACAAAAGATTTATTTTAATTTGTACTCTTAGTTGAAATTCCAATAGTCATTTGATATTTGAAATACAAGACATACATAGTTTGAATATTTGACTGTGCTGTAAATTAAATGCAGCATTTTACTAATATTGAAATTTGTACAAGGTATGTTGAATTTATATCTTTTGCTTTTATGAATCTTCCATTTTCTAGATATGTTCTTCCAATTTCCACTTTTCTCATTCGAGAATACATTAGTATTAGATATTTAAAATTTCATAGCAAGCCAGCAACAGTTTTCACTATTATAAATAAACAAGTTGAAGTCCTTATGTCACTTGCTCATTATATCCCTCGCTTTAAAAGTGGGAGGGTATATAATACTTGATATCGCGATTACTTAACTTAGCGGAACTCTTTCGCGATGGAGGCAGGGAACGTCTGTTAGGTGGGGGCAATGTGCGATTCAATACAATGCAAGATCGATCATTGTAGCATTTATAAGGACAGATAAGTAAAAAATCCTGGTGGAATACCTTGCTAAACAATCGCTGAACCAGCCTAATATATTTTTGAGAGGAGCCAACTCTAAATTGTCACATTTTTAACGATATTTTTAATTAAGAGGACTCTTCTCGTTAAATTTTTATTGAAAATCGTCACATTTTTAAGCAGATAAAATATTCTAAACTTTCCTTATTTGACAGTCTACTATTTGGAGTTCAATATCTGGCAAAATATTGTGATTTCGGCATAAAATTGTTCGAATCATTCGATTGTCACTACTGTAAACAATATCATGTGCCCCAGAAATTTAGACTTTTCTCGACTCCCCCGCAAAAGAGCGGTAGTAAGTTAGATAACTGGGAGGTACTCATTGGTAGTCGCGATATTACGTATTGTTATGTCCGTCTGTCTTTCTGTATGTCAGTCTGTTAAGCTTTGGGGTACCCATCTCTTATCCCGAACTCCTCTCATACCATTGAATGAAATTTGATGAAACTTTCACAGATTCTTTATTACATATTGCCATTGTGCACCTCCTATTTTACTTTTTGATCTGACACTTATTTGGGGTTTCCCATCGCAAAATATGGAGACTGCCATTATGTTCATGTGGGAGGCAGGGGGTATCATTTAGTGAGCTCATTGCTCACAGTACTTCTAGTATTTTCATTGTTTGATTCTTCACACTTGCTATCTATGCAATCCATGCATTTCCACATAAACAAACTGTAGAATCCATCACAACCATCTATTCATGAAACATCTCTAGGGGCTGAGGGCCCTCATGGCCCCTGAGACCCTACTTTATGAGTTTATATGTTATTACTGTTATGTTAGCAGCTAGGAATATTTGTTAAGAATAAATCACTGTTATCCCTTGAAAGACAAAATGTTCTCTGATGTGATTGAAAGTAGCAACAGTCAACATTAATGGATGACAGGTGATATTTTTTTTTATTAACCACCAGGTTTAAGTAATTTTCTTAGATATGATATATATCTTAAGCTGTCAACTATCATTTGGCAAAGAAAAATTTCATAAATTTTAGTTTTAAAATCATTTTATTATATATTTATATGGAGCTCTTCTTCTAAAGGAGATCAAAATAGTCTTAAAAAGGTCATAACCACCCAGCCCCTTGAAAAAGAATAAAAAATGACTATGGAATTATACAAACCCAAATGTAGCAGATCAAAATTATTTTTTACATTATACTGGTTTGAGAAAATCTGGCATGGACTTTGTTTCTGGTGAATCATTAAATAAAAAAAAACATCTCTGTGCATAAATAAAGCAGAGGAATACATACAGGCAGCACCCTGGGGTGTATTTTGACCTCGGACACAGGTCAGTGGTAGATAATCGTTTTATGCCTCTTTCTTGCAGATTCTTCACCTCTCATCATGATGAACGGCCAAGCCAGAAACCGCAGGAAAAATCAAGATTTATGTGGGAAAAATTTCCTCAAATTTGTCATCTATGTCTTCACATTCATCTTCTGGGTGAGTAGATAACTCAAATTTCTTAAGTTTGATGTACTTGAATTGTACAACATTTAAAACAAAGATTTTGACATCAGCAAAGATGTTTCATTACCTAGTAGAAAGGTGTACATCAAGCATCTGTCTGTTTGTCTGTAAACAACTTTTCAAAATGCTTCTCCTCCTACAGTATTGATCCTAATTCAATATAACTTGATATACTAGTAGATTACACTAGTTAAGATATATAATTCCATTCATCAGCTTTTTGATTTTGCTGAATTTTGTTGCCATGATAACTGAAATTGTACATGTATTTTGCTTTTGTAGCTGAATAGCTGGATGTGCCTTTTTTTAGCACTGAGTATAAAACTTGTGCATTTACAGCAACTGTGTATCCATGTATGTATCTATATCTTGATTTTTTAGCTGACTGGCTGTGCCTTTTTAGCCATTGGTCTGTGGATACTCTTAGCTAAACATTCCTATGCCAGCTTACTGGGAAATTCTACTTTCCCTATCGCTACATTCCTAATGATCGGCATCGGGGGCTTCATCATAGTGTCTGGAATCATGGGATGTGCTGGAGCCCGTGTAGAGAACAGGTGTCTGCTTGTCTTGGTAAGACATCAACCTCTATCCTCAGTATCCTTTAAGATATACACTTTTTTGTTGGATATTTAATTTTGACAATGCTATTCACTGTAAATATTTTGTTTTCAGTATTCAGTTTTTCTGCTGCTTATTTTTTTGGTGGAAGCCATAAGTGGAGTCCTTGCATACATGTACGAGGGAATTGTAAGTAACAAATAAAAATGCCATTTCTAAATTGAATGTCATTTTGGAAATTTTGTCCGCTCAGCTTCAAAATAAAGAATTCAATGCAGCCAGTACACAAATTAAGATAAATTTGAGTCAAGATATCTTCGTATTGAAAATGCTCATCAATTCAACTGTGTTAAAATCTGCATGTATACAAACCTGACTCACTTGTCAAGGGTCAGATTAGTAATATTACAGTCAATTTTTTAAACTTTTAAAATCGGAGATCAAAGAACTATTTTATTTGTGTTTTTATGATATGTGAAGTTGTCTTTCCTTGAAGCACTCTTTGATGTCATTTTATCTCCTCTACCTTGCAAAAATATGTGCATTGTAAGACTGATTGAAGAACATTGATGTTTTTATTTGCAGATTCGAGAAGAACTGTCCAGAAGTTTAAATGATACAATGATGAAAAATTACAACTACGACGTTCAGCTTACACGAGCTATAGATGATATGCAGCAAAAGGTAGATAACCCTGTATATCTACAAAAAGATAGTATTTAGTATGTATGTTACTTTATGTATTATGATTGATAATAATGAATGCAGGAATGCCATTTGAATGAAATGCTAGAGAATGTTCCTTAGGATTTTGAAGTTCATTTTCAATAATAATAAGCCTAAGTATCTTATACATGAAGCAAAGGGCAATAACTTTTATGGTCATTGGAGGGCACATATAATTGGTCATTTTTTTTTTCAGAACACCTAACTTGAAACAAAATCATCATTTTTGTTGAAAACAAAAAATATGTAGAGAATTTCCATTGTTTTTATTTTATATTTTGCTCCAGTTCCTATGCTGTGGAGCAGTTTCCTTTAAGGACTGGCAGAAATCAAAATGGCTTCGAGAAGACTGGAACACGACCAATAAAGCCCCAGACTCCTGTTGTATGTCGTACTCCATGGGCTGTGCAGAAAGTGATCACCCATCTAACATCTATTACAAGGTAATGGCGTCTGGTCTTAATTCTGTTATTATAATTACATCACTGCTGACAAAAAGACACTGAAAATTCTGAAAAAGCTAAGATCAAATGTATTGGAAGGATAATTCTTGTATGAGAAATAATTTTTAATTTTTATGTTTAGGCATTGCAGAGTTTCATACTCATAGTGTTGGCAATGTACACATTCACACTGAGTTTCATAACTCATTTGAATTTCAGTTTGAGTGTGCCAAACAAGGGTACATACATGTATCTGTCTTATTACAATGGAATAAGAACATTATATCTAGAAAGGAAGATCTGATGAACAGTTTGACAGAAATCTGCCTGACTGTAATCTAGAGGAGATGTGATGTAAATACATTGTAATGAACTTAATTATTACACAGGGCTGCAGTCGTAAGCTTGCCCAGTATACCAAGGTGTCTCTGATGATTATAGGAGGAGTTGGGCTAGGGCTGTGTTGTGTACAGGTAAGATATAGGAGGAGTTGGGCTAGGGCTGTGTTGTGTACAGGTAAGATATAGAAAGTGGGGCTAGGGCTGTGTTGTGTACAGGTAAGATATAGGAGGAGTTTGGCTAGGGCTGTGTTGTGTACAGGTAAGATATAGGAGAAGTTGGGCTAGGGCTGTGTTTTGTACAGGTAAGATATAGGAGGAGTGGGGCTAGGGCTGTGTTGTGTACAGGTAAGACATAGGAGGAATGGGGCTAGGGCTGTGTTGCATACAGGTAAGATATTCTTTATTTCAAGCTGGTGTAAATTCCATCCTCCTGACTTTAACCAGAAATAAATAACATGACATGTGGGTCCTTCGGAGGAGACTGTACAAACTGAGGTCCCGTGTCGCAGTAGGTGCTGGAACAAAAAAGAGCCCTCACTGCTCAATGGCCCTGAGTGGGACAAAATTTGCAGCTCTCCACTGGCAAGTGGTGGCGTCTCCCTATGAGTGAAAAATTCCTAAGAGGGACGTTAAATAATATACTATCAATCAATTACATGATGTCACAATGCCCACTTTTTCTATGATAAAATTCAAATAACATGATGTCACAAGGCATTGTGGTACATAGTAAATCTTATTGATAGGTTGAAAGTTATGTTTACAAAGAATTTATTTGTGTACATAGGAAATAAATTCGGTATCAAGGTCCAATCAATGATTTACCCTGGGTTTTATTCCATACACCCTTTGGTCTATGCCCTCAGGGTGTATGGAATAAAAATTGGGGTAAATTCAGCCTTGGCAAATGAAATAAAACCCGGGGTTAATCCCCGTACACAATTATACCTGGATAACTAATAGTTTCATTAAGAACAAAAACACAGGTACATGTATCTGTCAATACAAGTAGAGTTTTGATGGAGTACTGGCTAAAATTTTTGCTGAAAATTGATTTTGAAGATAAATTAATTTATTCAAGAGGCCGTTTGTAATATATTCTACCTTACATTATTTGTATATTTGTGGACAATTTGACCTCCTTGGGATTATTTGAGATATTGAATCCACTTCCAATTACATAGGTACACTTGTAAAAATTACAATTTAAATCTAATATAGTACATGCATTTCTATCATTAATAAATGTTTCAATTTCCAGATATTTGGAGTTATATTCTCCTGTTGTCTAGTCAGGAAGATAAAGGACAAAGTTTATAAGTATTGACAAGAAAACAAATCAGTAATGAGGACCAGTGAAGGAATCACCTGACTGTGACCATATCATCGTTTGCCTCCCTTTATTGCAATAAAAATGTTCGTGTTCTTAGCAATGTCTGCAAATCCGTTCAGTAGAGGTGCTGCATATTTGTTTTTTGTTTCTTTTTTTTGCCATAAGAATGTGTGTCATGTCACAATGTGTCTCTGGAATATTTGTCATGTATCTTATTATATTCAGTTGAACGGATTATGAGATTTAATCTAGACATTATAAGGAAATGTTTTGTCACAGAACGTTTGAATCTGTCATTTCATAACTTTTATAACTTTGTGTATTTGTTTCTGTGATAGAAATATAATTGATAACTTGAATATGTTTTATTTGATATCAGAGAGATATATGCTGTAAATATGTTTTAGTTTTTCCAATATTGTTTTGTTTTTACATTTTTACATGTCTCATTTTTCAAATCTCCGAACTTTTGTATACATTTCAAGTTTATCATCTTGGCATTTATAATTGTATTTTGTTTATTACAAGATACCCAGAATGAATGTAATGATATTCTTCACTTAATTGAAAACTTAAAAAATGTAATAATGTTCTCAACTTAATTGAAAACTTAAAGATTTTAAATCTTTTTTGTTTAAAGGGTAGGAAAGATTTTGACTTTGAATGTTTGATCAGTTAGATATTTTAGTGTGTGTACTGTTAAACATGACTTCATATGTGGCAGGTTACTGTACACCTATTCTCACATAATCCGTCCAAATGCGCTATTTGGATGTCGCAAGCACTTTAAATAACATTATTATAAAAATAACTTGTAAATTTTGTAGTATTTTGTTAGTGATACGTCTATAGTTACCAAACCAACACAGTAAAATGTTAATACACAGGTTAAAACCTCCGTGGGATCCAAGTATATAGTCTAAAAAGTGACTTTTCAGTCTGTCGCTCAGGCAAAGGTCAATGTTTAGACCACTAAATAAAACACAGCAATTATATTTTATGTTAAATGTTATGACTTTTGCATGTTATAATGCATAAATATACTGAATTTTCGCACTTTGAAATACATATCTATAGTGAAATTTAAAAAAAATGTAAAATAACTATGTCGCAAAATTTGTGTAATTTACGTTATCAAATTAATATTACTTTTTTAAATAGCATAAAAGGGTATCTAAAAACTTAAAATATCTTTTAGAATATCGAACAAAGTCCATAAAATGCAACCAGAATCAAAGAAAAGTTATATGACAGAATACTTACAAAAACACATTGGTCTTGTAACCAGAGGTGAGTTGTTCGTTTTAAGGATGTATTTTACGTTATCAACAATACTTAAAGAATACGAGTATAACTGTCTTTCCATATTAATTCATTTATTCTTCCTGACGAACCAAACACGTAAAATATCAAAACGAGCATTGATCTGTGCGAGTACATATTTTACACCAATAAAACTGATAAAAAGTAATTTACGTTATGTAATTTACGTTATCAGTAGAAAACATACATGGTACATATCTTGCAAATAAGATGTCAGATCAATACGGAACCATGCAGAAAACGTTATTGGTTTTCTCTCAAGAGCATCTTAACATCTCCGAACTTCCGATGTAGATCTAATGAAGAAAGCGCCATCAGATAACGTAAATTACATGTTACCTTCAACAACTTTCAAATATTTCTTTATTGATTCGTAAAGAATGCAATTTTTGCCTGAATTTTAATTGTTTTTAAAAACAATGTGTTTTTCTTTTTATTTGAAGCAATAGTTCACCCATAAATCTCTGTTCATTGGTGACTTACTGAAGCAAAACTTCCATAACGTAAATTACAGCAATGATAACGTAAATTAAATGTACTTTAAATGCCTTTCTCTGTAATTATATTTCATAAATTTTGTTTAACAGAGATGGTAAAGGCAAAAGAAGAAATTCAAAAAGCATATAGGGAATAAAAGAAGATAAAATAGGGAGAGACTTAACTAGAAAAATAAAAGAAAAAATAAATTTGACAGCAGATCTTACGTTATCATTATATCAAACTGTGAATCTCTCAAAAAGATGAACAATAATCGGTATTTGTGGCATTTTATGGGTGTATGAAAATACTGTATGTCATTTAGATGGAAAAAAATTTCAAGAAAATATTAATTTTTGGTTTGAAAAGCAATGTTATTGTAATTTACGTTATCAATATATTTCTTTAGGAGAAATGATATAGAATTTTCACAGTTTCTTACCGAAGTAAATTTTAAAATCCTTTTCTCTTCAGTATTCAAAATCATAAAATTAAGTCGCACAGAAATTCAGTTTAAAAATTTTTAGCGAAAAAGAACAGAATTATTCCAGTTTAAAATTAAGATTAAAGCAAACAACATTTGTTAATTACAAATTAAGAGAAAAACAGTGGTGCAAAAACAAAATTGTTGATATATTTTTTTAGTACAGACATAGTTCTAAAAAACCAGATAAATTTTAATATTCATTTTGGCAATAAAAAGATTTTTAGAGGGGGTCAAATCGACCTAAGACAATAACGTAAATTACAAAGGAAAATACCCTACCTCTATAACTTATTAAAATTTTTTTGTTATCGTGCATGCTTGAGTTCTGATTTTTTTTAAAAATAATTCTCCAATGTTTTGTTTGCTTAAAAACACCGACTTTTCCCCATAATAATGACTTTTTATTTTTCATAAAAGTCAGGCTGCATGTGGATGGATTATGTGAGAATAGGTGTGTAATGGCTGTCACATTATCAGTATATGCTAGTATATACACCCCTGACATTATCCAATGGGGACAGAGTTCTCTAAATTTGGTCCCAGTGATGAAAAAATCTGGACCAATGAAAATAAGTTTTATTTTGACAATTTATTTTCATTAAAAACTGTATGTGTCACTTGCTTTAAAGCATGATTGTTCTTGAAAATTGTGTACATGTATTTGCTTTGGTATCCTAGTCATTTATTAATCTTGAAAGGATTTTTCATCACAGATATACTTAAAGACATATCAGGAGATCAGTATTATAAGTGTATCTTTAGTTCTCCCAGATTTGATTTCAAGTTACGTTTTTCGGTCAAATTTGTTTTGTGTCTGAGACAATACTATTCTTATTTTATAAACTTTTTTTTAAAGTGGGCATTTTCAAACAAAATGGCACAAGGATGATGCTAAAATATGGAGTTTTTTTTTCACAGTTCAAGTTCTGGAATAAGAGCACTATTTAAAAATATTGAAAATCCACTCTTTTAATGGTTGTGACCAAACTTTTTTGTTTTAACAATATTAAGTAAAGATCTTCTGAATTTCTGCTTGAAAGATGAAAGGAAAGATGTATGAATATAAGTACACTTGACCATAAAAATGCAAATTTAACTTAAAATTAATAAATTCTTTGGGGAAAAGAATGTAATATAATCAAAAAGATTGTGATTAAGTTTATGTACTAATTTTAGAATAATTGAAAACATGCATATTTTTTCTGTTCATTTTTTGTTCCTTTGTAAAATTTGTACACTTATTTAGGTTGAAGTCATCTAGAGTAGGGTAACTGGTTGAGGAATGCTACCTGCAGACCTACTACCATAGGTTTCTGCCAGGGCCTTATATGCAGAAACATTTATACGTATAAAAATCCTATCAAGGTCTGTGTGATACAGTGATGAATGCAATTTTGACATATCATGAATTTGACTTGGTTTGTTTCAAGATGACAACAATGTTTTGTAATAATGGAATTTTTTGTATATAATGAATCCTAAAAATTATTTATATATAATGAATCCTAAAAGTTACAGGTCAGTACTTGTTTTTAATATAAACTGCTCTGTGTAGATTTATTACTAAGGTGTACACATTTTTGTTAGCAGCCAGTTCTCGCCAGTTTTATGTTGTTTTATCTGATGTTACTATTCTTGTGTATTATAGTCTATAGAAAATGTTAGAACTTTACATAAAATACATGTACAACAATGTTGTAAGAAATTCAGATGTATAGAAAGTGTCTTAAAAATAGATTTTAGCTTGTAAAAGATAAAAATAAAAGAGAATTACAGTGAAGTTTTTTTGTAAAATAGAAAGCAATAAAAGTAGGCAAAGTGTTTCCCTGCTTGGCTCAATATAAAATGGTATGACTTTGTAAAGATTTGAGTTGATACTGGATCGGATGTAGCATGGCTTAGTAGATAAACCAGTATATTTTATCCACCTCCTTAAATTAGAACTATCTATTTATAGGCGTTTCTGCAGAGCAGCAAAAAACTTGCTTGTTTTAGACCATCGTAAGAGAATCTAAATAAGAGAGTTTATTGCTATGTACTTAGGTTTAAGGAGATGGATAAAATATTCAGGTTGGTCATAGAATATGACTTGAATTAAGGAATAAAAGGTAGATGAATGCTTGAAAGTGAAGAAATATCTCTCAACCGTGCGCAGAAAATCTCACAAAGTAAATTGCACATTTGCATTACGGAATCTGTAGGTTATGGTCAAAGTTTAAACTACAAATCAATAAATATATGGAGATAACGAACAGTATTCAAGTTCAAAAACCAATTCAATAATACAAAATAGGAGCAGAGCAAACATGGACCCCCAAAATATCAGAGGTGGGATCAGGAGCCATGAAGGAGTGAACCCCCCCCCCCCCCCCCCCCAGTCACACCCGACGTGTGCCCCTTGTCTTGATCGGTAATTAACAGAAAAATCCGTCGACAATAAAGTATGTTTATAATGGCCTAAAAATTAGTTTTGAAAAATGTCGGTCACCATTTGATAATAATAAATTGTATTTGCTGACAATGTCATTGTATCGACCATAGAACTTACAAAATGATGACTAAATAAGACTGCTGATAATTTTTCAATAATTTACTTCGTTTTAGAATTTTTTCATATCTATAGCATGCTCTTGTGTATCAAAACTGTGAGATATAAATCCGACTCCTTCAAGCTCACCGGGATATATAGTATCGACATAAGATTGGAAAGAATCATTAATTGAAAATACACTTTCGATATATCTGAATCAAATGTCGAGTTGAAGGCCACAGAAAGTTTTTTTTTCATGTAGAAGATTTTGGACAAATTCTGCTTCAGTTCTGTAGATAATATTCGATATGCATCGTGCATTTTATAGGAAGATATGAGGAAGAAGTTAGGATTTTGCCACTGAACGGTTTGTAAAAAGGTCTTCCTCGACTATGCCAATTTGAGTTACCTCTCTTTTGATATTCGATCGTTCTGAGCTCGCAGACCACCTGTATAGATCTACGACCATCCCAAGGTGAAACAGAATGTAAATACCTGAAAAACATGTCTACCTACATGGTTACCTTTCGTACCATTATACTGGTTCAACCATTTTCTAATAATGAATTATACAACTTTCTTACTACTGTACATTCAACTTGTACAGAGCGTATACATACGCGTTTGAGTTTGATCGCTCGAGAGCATTGCAAGACTTCAATTTCATTATCAACCAGTCTTCCCAAGCTTCAAGCAACTATGGTTATAGGTGATTAAAACTTCTACAAAAGTGTTCCCTTTATTCCACTTTAGAAGTCCCCCTTCTGTCAATCCGACTCACAGTTCATTTCCACAGATGATACAAACTTTTGTCAAAAATTTTGAAAAAAAAACTTGGGCCATATTTTGATGAATCAAATGAATGTTTCACAGCGTAGGTTTTAAATTTTTATTCAAAATCGCACAAAAATGGAATTTGAAGTGAATTATATTTGTATAGAATAATAAGGATCATTCAGAAGGGTAGAATTTTGAACATCACAGAAGGTTTACAATTTCTTTATATTCTAGAAATTATTATTTGCATCATTTGCAATGAAATAAGGTCACAAAATATATATATACCAATCAAGGCATCCATTTTTTGTTTGTCCTTAAGCATGTTTCATTATTTTCAACTGTTAACATCGTATGAATGGAAATGAATTTGAACTACCGTTCCAAAGGCATTTGTTTCTTTGATAAAAGTTATAGAAAATGTCATACTATGGGAAAACACTTTTTATAGATACAAGAGTTTTTTTATTAATTGTAAACTTCATTAAAAATGCTTACAAATATGACTTGCATGGTGCAGAAATGCCCAACTAGGCCGTACAAAAATATAAACAGCTGTGTTGAAGAAACTTCAGGTGTTTTCACTTCTAAATATTCACGAAGAGGTTTTAATCAAAAGTAATTTGTAAAATTCCAAAGAACTATTTTAGAAAATGTGAGACCTTGAAAGTTGAAAAACATAGTGGACTCCATGGCACCTGATGCCATCTCTGATGTTTTGGAGGTCCGTGTTTGCTCTAATCCTATTTTGTATTGTTTTATGGACTTTTGATCTTGAATACTGTTCAATATCTCAATATGTTTCATTACAAAATAAAAACTAATATGATTTCTACCTGTAAATTACCAACATCCATTAAGATAAATTAGAAAAAAAAAACGCCAAGACTTTTGGCGTCTTATAAGTAACAATTAATGAGCTTCTTTCTCAATAGAAGTGGAGCTCGTGAATTTGCTTGCTTGGTCATTGGTCATTTGCGGGGTTGTTTTGTTGGGGCACATTCTGATTGCGCACACGGTTGCTCTGGGGTTGGCGTCGGAGGGGTGCTTGGGTTTCTGATTGACAATATCTATGTGGGGTTTTTTTTGGAGACCAGATCTTCCAATAATCTATGTATGAACAATTTCTTAAAACTATTCACAAACAAGTTGATGAAACAAGAATATCAGCAGTCTCGTTTAAAGTCATCATTTCGTACGTTCTTGAAGATATGGTCGATACAATGACCTTGTCAGCAGGTTCAATTTATCATTAAATCAAACGCTGACTGATGCTTTTCATACGAATTATTAGTCCATTATTTATACACTGAATTGACGTTATTTCCCTATTTTGACAAGGCGAGGGTTGTGACCGGTAGGCAGGGGGTCCTCACTCCTCCATGGCACTTGATCCCACCTCTGATGTTTTGGAGGTCCGTGATTGCTCTGCTCCTTTTTTGTATTGTTTTATGGATTTTTTATCTTGAATACTGTTCGTTATCTCCATGTGTTTCATTTATAAAGCTTTCGCGATGGGATAAAAGTGTTGATTTCTTTTCAATCTTTTCAATCAACTTTTCAATCGTCATCTTCGCTTACTTATGTTGTAATATACTCTTTCATTTGTATATGGGATTAAGGTCTCTTAGTTGATTCAATACGCAAGAGCATGCTTTATGCATTAACAATTTTTAAAACTAGTCAAGCTATTGAAACAAGGCTTTCATCAGTCTTGTTTGAAGTCATCATTTAGCAATTATTTTTGGTCGATACAATTACCTTGTTAACAAATACAATCTATCTCTAAGTCAAATGCTGGCTGACGTTTTTTTTAAAATACCAATTGTTATGCCATTATTTACTCTCCTAATTGTCGAAGGATTTATTCAGTGTTTTCTAATGACATGACAAGGAGCACACAGCGGGTGTAACCGGTCGGCAGGGGATTCTGACTCCACCATGGTACCTTATCCCACCTCTGATAATCCTACTCCTCCTGGTCACCTTGGGGTCTGTCACACTTAGCCTGCTAAATTGTTTACTGCAGTAAGATGATGAGAGTGACTTAAGTGCAGTCTTACGCACCATCCAAGAAAATTAACTAAGATCTAATGACTTGCCCATATTTCTTCAGAAGAAATCGAATTCAAGAGTATTCGAAAATTCGTATAATCAGGTGTTATAATTTTTTGGGGGTATTTTTCCTTAAGATACTGGAATATTTCTACACAAGCCTTTGGTAAACAGTTTTAAATGTTTCAAACATTTACAATTTTTCCCTAATATATTTCATAGCTATTCACATTTTCAAATTTTAATTTCCTCCCAATATGAGAATTAAAATATCTATATTTCTCAAGAAGAATTATAATTTACATTGTATTATGTATGATCCTTTTAATTTTATACGAAGTATATTTTTCTTGAAAGAAAAAATAACTCTTGACGATGGACACATTTTATTCAAGTATTATATTCCGACTCGGAAGCATCATTATATTTTCAGATTTGAATCTGATACAAGTATGTCACCGAACATTACTTGTATGATATGTCTCACATGATTCCTTAGTATAAATTGTTTTTCAAGTTTCAGAAAAAATGTTATCCCTAAATAATTTTTTCTTCATCCAAAAGCACACGCCATCCGTGTAAAATACAATTAATTGTAGTCAATTAATTTGTGACGAGTTAACAAATTATAATCTTTACACAAGGGATTAAACCAATCCACATTCAAGGAAATAAAATTCCTACAGGCTATACATTTTTGTGCATAAAAAATATAAAATTAAGTTCATATTAAATATCCGATACAATCTATGTTTTCCATACTGCCTTTGATAGCGTTAGGTATCACGAGTGAACCACTCTCTCAGCGCGTGATATAAAGTCCGGGTCATACGCCTGCGAGGTAAATAGGACAAGCAGATTACAAAGCGAGGCGTCAGTAAAATTGAACAGCTAGTGATTTTACAGGATACTGTACACAAAGGAAATGCTGAAAGGAAATTCACACATTTCCACATCCTGCTTAACTGTGAATAATTTGTAAAAAAAAAACTAAAATTCATACATCACATAGCAACATAAGCATCTAGAAATAATTCTATAATAATGTAATAAATCTAGTTTATTTCTGTTGACGGTTGTGCTATATACAAGCTGTCTCTTACATTCATTTACACTCCCATTGTCTACAATTAGGTCACTGATGTCCTGAACGCATAATTGCATAATTTTTTACATATATTACGTAACAACATAATTTTCATTTATACCATAAAAAGAGCGGTTTGAGTATGAGAAAGATATAAAGAGAAGGGGTTTAATAGCCACCATCTACTGACATTGTAGATTGATGAAATGTAATATAACTTTAAATTACTATTAATCATGTATCCACCTAATAGATATTAATACATCACTAGGCGACCTGACAGAAAATACGTACGTCACTAGTCTACTTCCGTGCATAGGCGCTCCCCATGTAATTCTGTAAATGACGTATAAGTATATATAGGTCTACCCCTCTATACTATAAAATAACCAAGGGCTGCAACTACCCCTCCATATTGGATTTCGCCTGGGACCCCTGACTGACTTACTCCAAGGGTTTCTGGGGTATAATGGTGGCGTCGCCATATGAGTGAAGAAATCTCGAGAGGGACGTTAAACAACTTGCAGAGAAAAAAATCCAAACATTTTACCAAATAAGTTAAACCAAGTTTTTAAACAAATGAAATTGTGTATTCCATTTTGAACACAATGCAGTTCATTAAGTACGATGCTCTACGTTCTATAGTTTTGATCGATATTTGAAACGAGGATAATCTTGTTGAAGAAACAAGAATAGTAATGGTCTCGTTTAAAGTAAAAATTTTGCAAGTTCTGTGGTCGATATACAATGCTCGACAGGGAATGATAGCTCTTCCATGGCACTTGATCCCACCTCTGATATTTTCATAGGTCTGTGTTCGTTCAGCTCCTGCTCTGTATTGTTTAGATCGACGTTTGAGCATCATGATGATTAATATTCGGTTTTTCTGTACTTCATTAAAATTGTTCTTTGCAATTTTAAAAACCAATTTTTGTTAGCCTCCTTTTTGTGTTTATTAGTGTTCAACCCATATTAGGGCACATTTTTCTAACCTAAAATATCCATCCTGTATTAAATACTCTGAAATTGATTGAAAGCAGTTCATAGTAGAAAAGGATATACCAGGAGAAATTTTCAAAAATGTTTTTATCTTAGCAGTAATTAATTAATGAGGAATGCCTTGAAGTCTATGGGAACAAGCAAATTTTTTAAAATAACAATTTTGATGCTAAGAATATTAAAAAATGCTATTGTGGAAAGATGTATAAATATTAAGAATAGATCATCAATTAAAAACTAATTTTTTACCAGATAGATTTTTTAGAATCAATTTTTTAAATTAAAAAGTCAAGTGGGATAACTCTTCAAGGACAGGTCAAGGTGAAATTAGGACACTCTTCGCTCTAACATACTGATACTAAAACATAAAGATTATGTCTTCATATACTGAGTATTCAGCCAATATATATTTGTTATGCGTTCAGATTCATTGAATCTGAGGCTATTTTGGGTCGGATACCTTAAACTGTATACCACCACTTGGGCGACAATTAAACTGTAATTAGACAATATAAATGACCCATCTGTAGGCTAATTATATGTTTACGCACTAGCATCCGGATAAATTATGGCTGCGGAAATGACAAGCCAAAGTATATATGACAAAATGATTTACTTAAAAATTTGAAGTAAGTTTTAAATCAGATGCATATATATATAACAAGATGTATTTGTGAAACACTGATGCCCCCGTATGCCAACATAGCGAAGATTACTTTCTTAAATGCAAATTTAGTATATTGGTTCAAAAGTAGGGTATTCTCACTGGAAATAAAATTGTAAAATATGAAAGAAGGCCACAAAAATACATATGTAAAGTATAGACGCCTTAGCCCTAACCCTTCAAAAGTTAGGGCCAAGGTTTAAAAATCAAAAAAGTAGGTCAAACCCCATGGTCAATGTCAAAGGGTCAAAGGTCTTGCAATGAAATGATTTTTATCACAATGACTATAAATATGTAAACTATGAAAACACTAGCCCTTACCTTTTACAAGTTATGGTCAAGGTTTGCTTTTTAAAAGTAGGTCAAACTCCAAGGTCAAGGACAAAATGTCAAATTTCTTGATATCCAATGAAGGGTCTTCTCACAATAATTACATATGTGAAGTATGAGATCACTAGCCCTTAGCGTTCGAAAGTTATGGCCAAGGTTAAAGTTTTTTCATAAGAACGAAAATCTCCAAGATCAAGATCAAAATGTCAGGGTAATTGGTGTCCAATAAAAGGTCTTGCCACAAAGAATGCATATTTACAGTATTGAAGCCCAGGCCCTAACCGTTCAGAAGTTATGGTCAAGGTTAAATATTTTTAAAAGGTCAAACTCCAAGGTCAAGATCATAGGGTCAGTCTTCATATCAAATAAAGGTCTTGTCACAAGGATTAAATATGTCAAGTATGAAAACACTAGCCCGTACCCTTTAGAAGTTATGGTCAATGTTTGTTTTTTAGAGGTACTAGTATGTCAAACTCAAAGGTCAAAGTCATAGGGTCAAATTCTTGGTTTCCAATAAAGGGTCTTCTCACAGGGATTACATATGTGAAGTATGAAAACCCTTACCCTAACCGTAAAAGAGTTATGGCAAGGTTTAAGTTTTTTCCTTAGTACGGAAATCTCCAAGGTCAAGGTCAAATGGCCTTTCCACAAAGAATACATATCTGAAGTATAAATTTACTGGCATCTCTTGTTCAAAAGATATGGCCAGAGTAAAAGTTTGGAATTTTTGTGTAAAAGTGGGTCAAACTCCAAGGTCAAAAGGTCAAATTTGGTGGTACCCGAAGAAAGGTTTTGTCACAAGGAATACACTTGTGAAATATGAAAGTCATAGCTCCACTAAATCAAAGCTATGAGCGAGGTTAAAGATTTTGCGGACAAACAAACAGAGAGACAGCTAGACAGACGGACGGACAGGACAAAAACTATATACCGCTAAAACTTCGTTTACGGGGGCATATCAAAGACGTTTTTAAAGAAAGAATTAATTGCATTGAGAAATACATTATTTGAATTGAATTTAATTAAGCAGATGTTCTACTGATAAGGAAATTTCTTCCGCGATTACTCTACTATTACTCGGTTAGATAGTGTCAATGATGAACTCCAGCATCTTTTGACCACGTCTTTTTAGATATCACTTTTAGAGTAGTTGTGTGTACAACTTAAAGATTTTCACAGATACGTATATTTTGTAAAAGACCATTCAAAGACATGAAAATTAACTTCTGAACGGTTAGGGCCTTGGCTTCCATACTTTACTGCCTATAAATTACTCTTTGAAAATTCGGCAAGTAATTCCTATATCATTTTAAGCGTGTTTGCAACCTGGATGCGCAGCCGATAACGATAAAATTGTCAAAATACCCAGTAAAGTGAAAAATTATAATTATTATCATATTTTAAAGTACATACAATTGGATAAGGTTACGTATTTCAAACACTGCCTCATGAACTCATTGATTCGCGTACAAACAGAGTTCAAATACAGGCCAATCAATGGTCAAATACCTCTGAAAATGTCGGATTTAGATTGTTTATAATAAGGTCAATTACACAGACTTCTAGTCCAGACACTAAGCCATGGAAAATAATGAAGAAAATAGTGAACACCTAAGACATCCTACGTAGCCAAATTCTATTGCATTGACGTCATTAAGTGACGTTGAATTGAAATTAAGAAATAAGACACATGGATATATTCTTCAAACTTTTATACGGGTTGGTCATGTGATCAAGTCAATAAAGCCCGAAGGAATTTGAAATAATGTACCAACCCATAAATACATACCGTTATATATTTTAAAATGATACCTTAATTATCAGTTAAACATTTTGACGGTTTTAACACATATTTAAGATGGAACGCCACACCAACTTTTTATTTTATGGATCTGTGAGTCATCCTTGATAAATAATGGTTTCAGCAATGAAAGACCGATATTATCTCTTAATTATTTTATATTAATTTTTTTGTATTTTTTCAAAGAAAATGAAAAAAATTTATTTTTATCCAAATAAGATGTTTTCAAGTAAAAATTTTGCTGTAAATGAATGCATCATATGAACATCGAATAAAATATGTAAAGAAAGGCCTACAACCAATGACGTCATTATGAAATTACATCTATCGTTAATTACTTAATAATTAATTTTTTACCAGGCGACATACAGGTTTATACAAAGACTTCAATATGCCTTGTTCAAGGAAACCGTTTGCAAATGTAAGTATATGAAAGTCAGGTTATTCTAGGAATTTGAATATTATCCTTTACTAAATGCTGAACACAACTCTAACGTAGGTATACGCCATATTAGTTTTTACTATACGTGCGGTATCAGCAATGGGGTATACATTTTGCATTCGTTACACCTGAATGATTTCTTGTCACGGATATGCAAAGTGTTTGTGCTGGTTATCTTACATTGCTTTTGCCTTTGATTGCAGTTACGTGTATTTGTGCTTGTTTGTATACTGCTTTGACCTGTGTAATTGATGCCATTGTATTTTTTTAAAATAGTATTTTTCTCTCCTGCGGTGGACGAAATACTCAGTTATTTTTTTAAGCCTAAGGTCAGCTACACAGGTGACAACAGATTACATTGAACCGTGACTTAGTGAACGACTAAAATTGGGGCCCATCGACATAACGGCTGAATAAAGAATATGACGATTGATTGATTGATTGATTATATATTGTTTAACGTCCCTCTTGAGAATTTTTCACTCATATGGAGACGTCACCGATGCCGGTGAAGGGCTTCAAATTTAGACCTATACTCGGCACTCAGGGCCATTGAGCAGTGAGGGTTCTTTATCGTGCCAACGCCTACCGTGACACGGGACCTACGTTTTTAAGGTCATATCCGAAAGACCCGTGACTTTCACTTCTAGTGCCGAGCGCTTGGCGAAGGAACAGTCACTACCTTTGTTTACGTCTTAGGTATGACGCGGCGCCGCGATCGAGAATCGAACCCGGGCCTCCCGATCACGAAGCGAACGCTCTACCACTAGGCTACCGTGACCGGTAAGAATATGACGAAAAAATTCCTTTAAAGAAATAGAGTCAGCTCTACGAAAGAAGCATTTAAAATCATAAGAATGAGAAAATATTTTTTTCATTTCTTCAATCCTACATCAACACTACTTTGCATGTAGGTTAACAAAAGAATTTCAGAACTGAAGTTAGCATCAATGCTTCCAAAACTTGAAACCGGTCACATTAGACTTGTGGGAAGGCTGTGTGATCTGGAGGTTACATTTTTTGTCAATTTTGTATCCCCAGCCAGTGTCAAACCTTAGACATAAACATAGGTAGTGACTGTTTTTTAGCCAAGCGTTAAAATCACGAGTCTTCGGGTGAGACCTTGAAAAAGAATTCCATGTCAAGGTAGGCGTTGGCAAGATTAAAAAAAACTCACTTCTCAATGGACATGAGTGTCGAGTAGTGTGTTAAATTTGAAGCCCGTTGTAAAATGTAAAAAAGAAATACTTTGGTGACTTCTCTAGATTAGGCAAAATTCTTGTAAGGGACATAAAACAATAAACAATCAACAATCCAAAACTGATATAGTATTTGTCACAGATCTATGCTGAAGTTTAAGTAGATATATGTACCTTGGCCCTATCCCCATCAGTTTTAAAACTTCATTTTCAACTCGGACAGAAATAAACGTTAAATACAATTTAATAAAATATTTGTAGGTTAAAGTTATTGGTATATTATTTTCCTTCTGTTGAATATACACTTATAGTTATCTCATTCCATTCCTTTTATTCGATACAAAATGTTTAAAGTTGGACTTTCTTACACAAAGGTCTGTCTATGTTTTCCATACTGCCTATTCAGCCGCAATGTGTTGTTCTGACATTGACCGATTTCCCGGCTGACAGCTGTTATCATTGTGTCGAATCACGCCAAGCCATCGTTTATCAATAACAGGCACTGCGCACATAACCATATTTGGTCATGAAATGGAACATTCGCTGTGTTGCTAGGCGGAAGATATATTTTTAGCATGAAAATCCTTGAACGTTTGCCCGCGATGTTGAGAATTAAATGCCCACGTGAATACAATCTTCTGCCTCTGTGATATAGCAGGTTGTTATTGAATATTCCCCGTTTACATATCAACTTTCAACTTATTACGAAACATTACCAGCTAAATCAACGCTTGCATGTATAACGCGTGTTTAGCCTTGTAGATCTTTATCTCCTGAATCAACATTTTTATAAATATCTTACCTCTTCAATTTACACAGTTATAATATCTATAAAACTGGCATCTTATGTTATCAATTTTGAGGTATAAATTCATGCATTTTTGCCTGCACTTCCTTCTAGTGCTCGGCAAAAATTAAAATTGTCTAGTAAGTAACACAAGGTACATGTTCATCATATTTACACACATTATTCATGTATCAAAATTCGTTCTTCCTTCTAAACATAGATTGACTATAGGTTTTGTAGAAAATCTGCACTGTAAGCGTTCGCAAAAATTGCTTTTTCAGTTACTAGTATACAACGAGTGAGGTATGAAATCTAGAATCTAGATACAATGAAGCGCATTGTAGTGGTAAAATATTCTGGTTGGAAAGAACATTTTGAGCTATATTTAGACACGCACATATTTTTAGAAAAGAAAAATCGGTTAAATTATTCAATCGAAAACCTGTAGAACAGGTACAATGAAGCGCATTGAAGTGGTAAAATTTTCTGTTTGGATGAAACGTTCTGAGTCATATTTTGAAGGTCAATTATAACATAATGACACGCCCATTTCTTTAGAAACGAAAAAGAAATATTCGTCGTAATGTCCAAGGACACCCGCTCTTCGTGACAAGCAACATGAGTTACACCGAAATAGAGCTTTAAAAAGATTAAAAGAAAGAATTAGAGACTCCCGCTTCTGTAAAACTCAAATTGCAACGAATATGTACATATTTTTGAAATTATCATGTCTATTGAAGTTACCACAACACATGATTCGGTCGAACACGTGTTTACTCGGTGTTTATTTAGATCGTCAATTTGATTGGCTATAATATTCATGGAAAACCTGTCCTACGGGTATTCGAATAAACAAATTGACCGTTTTATCCATTTCTAAAGAAATGGGCGTGTCATAAGATGACAATAAACTTTCTAAAGATAGCTCAAAACGTTCCATTCGAACGGAAAATTTTACCACTTCAATGCGCTTCATTGTATTTCATAAATATCATAGCCAATGAAATTGACGGTCTACATAAACACCGAGTAAGCACGTGTTCGACTGATAAATGTGCTATGCTCACTCCAATAAACATGATAAAATCATAATTATGTACAAAATCGTTGCAATGCGTGTTTTACATAAGCGGGAACTCGATACATAGCTCTTCCTTATTTAAAAATCTTCATTGCAGTGTAACTTATGTTGCTTGTCTGTAATAGTAAGATCATATGAAGAGAAATCTTCGTCATGAAGAATGGGCGGAGCGAAGCGGAGCCCATTCTTCGTGACGAAGATTTCTCTTCATATGATCTTACTGACTTAGAACAGAACCTCAGCCAATCAAATGCATGGATTAAAAATAAACTCCTCCCACGGCTGTGTCATATATGAGGCTCAACTTGACCACCGGTGGTACATATCGAGCACGCAATCAATATCGAACACACACGGTTTCTGAATGGACTCCCAACCCATTCAGGTTTGCACGGGGATTATATGAAATACCTCAAATTGATTAACTGGGGAAATGGTATGGTGAAGATATTAAAGTTACTGAACTAATGAATACCATAGGCGTCAGAAGCAAATTGAAAGTGGGGGGGGGCTAAACCGACAAAAAAAGTAAACCCTAATTTCAATGCGTATATTTTGTGTATATATTTGCAATAAAAGTGGGGGCTAAGCCCCCCTCCTGGTTCTGACGCCTATGAATACCCATGTAACAAGAATCGTGATATCTACATTTTTGAAAAACGATTGTGTTAAGATGACAAGGCCCTAGTCAGCAGGAGTGGGTATGGCTGTCTAATATCAAATAAAAATTTGATGAAAATTGTGATTAAATTTGTCTTCAAAGACAAGGTTCGTCTCTGATATACATGACTATGGTTGTATTTTCTGTATGTACCGAAATGTGAAAAAAATAATATTCAAAAAGGCGACAAAAGATTACAGTGGGAAAAAATGTAGCAAGGCCTAGAAAGTTTAAATATCACGATTGTAAACAGCACGTGGGTTTTGAATAGTTTCTTTTTGTGTGCTGAACAAAGACCAATGAAGACACACCCATATAACTGTTAAGTGAACCAATCAGACACCGTTGAATTTTTCAGAAATAGAAGAATTCTTCACCATGAAGAATCAATTCTTCGAGAGAAATGGAAGCATTTGATTGGCTGAATAAGTAGGTTATGTTCTAAAGGTCAATTATAACATAATGACACGCCCATTTCTTTAGAAACGAAAAAGAAATATTCGTCGTAATGTCCAAGGACACCCGCTCTTCGTGACAAGCAACATGAGTTACACCGAAATGGAGCTTTAAAAAGATTAGAAGAAAGAATTAGAGACTCCCCGCTTCTGTAAAACTAAAATTGCAACGAATATGTACATATTTTTGAAATTATCATGTCTATTGAAGTTACCACAACACATGATTCGGTCGAACACGTGTTTACTCGGTGTTTATTTAGATCGTCAATTTGATTGGCTATAATATTCATGGAAAACCTGTCCTACGGGTATTCGAATAAACAAATTGACCGTTTTATCCATTTCTAAAGAAATGGGCGTGTCATAAGATGACAATAAACTTTCTAAAGATAGCTCAAAACGTTCCATTCGAACGGAAAATTTTACCACTTCAATGCGCTTCATTGTATTTCATAAATATCATAGCCAATGAAATTGACGGTCTACATAAACACCGAGTAAGCACGTGTTCGACTGATAAATGTGCTATGCTCACTCCAATAAACATGATAAAATCATAATTATGTACAAAATCGTTGCAATGCGTGTTTTACATAAGCGGGAACTCGATACATAGCTCTTCCTTATTTAAAAATCTTCATTGCAGTGTAACTTATGTTGCTTGTCGCAGAAAGTGTAGTGTCCTAAAACATTACGACGAACATTCCTTTCTCGTTTCTAAAGAAATGGGCGTGTCGTTATTTTATAATTGACGTTCAAAATATGACTCAGAACGTTTCGTCCAAATAGAAAATTTTACCACTTCTATGCGCTTCATTGTAGAAGTAACATAAACCAGAAAATACAACGAAGCGCATTGAAGTGGTAAAATTTTCCGTTTGACTGGAACGTTTCGAGCTATCTTTAGAACGATGATTGTCATAGGATGACACGCCCATTTCTTTAGAAAAAAAAAATCGGTCAAATGGTTCATTCGAATACCTGTAGAACTGGTTTTCCATAAATATAGTATCCAATCAAATTGACGGTCTGCATAAATACCGAATAAGCACGTGTTCGACCGATACATGTGTTATGGTAACTCCAATAAACATGATAAATTCATAATTATGGACAAATTCCTTGAAATACGTATTTTACAGAAGCGGGAACTCTCTCTCTCTCTCTCTCTCTCTCTCTCTCTCTTAACATTAAAAATCTCCATTTTGATGTAACTCATGTTGCTTGTCACGAAGAGTGGGGTGTTATGAACATTACGACAAATATTTTCTTTTTCGTTTCTAAAGAAATGGGCGTGTCATTATGTTATAACTGGCGTTCAAAACATAACTCAGAACGTTTCTTCCAAACGGAAAATTTTACCACTTCAATGCGCTTCATTGTATATGAGAGATGGTATAAAGAAAGATTTTAGCTTACAAATACTAAAAGAAAGATCTCACTGCAGAGATCAAAAAAAGAAATCAAACTTTTAGTCAGTTGGTTTTTGTCGTTAGCCCTGATTGATTAATCATATGTTGTTTAATGTCCCTCTCGAGAATTTTTCATTCATATGGAGACGTCACCACTTACCGGCGAAGATATTGTCCTTTACAAGGCACTGAGAATTGAGGGGTATTTTTCGTGCCAGCACCTATTGCGACATGGGTCCTCGAGTTTTACGGTCTCATCCGAATGACCGGTGTCTACGTCCCACAATTGTATTCGAACGCTCGACAAAAGGATCAACTGCTTTCTTCGTGACTCTTTTCGTGCCAGCACCTACTGGGACTGCGCGACCTCTGTTAAAGGTCTCATCCGAAGGACCTGCAGTCTCCACATCACGCAGTGGGATTCGAACCTGCGACATAAGGATAACGTCCTCACTGCACAAATCAAGATTAAATAATCTAACCACTGGGCCACACAAACATCCTTCAAATCTTTGAAAATCGTATCTTGTTTTAGGTACAATGAAGCGCATTGAAGTGGTAAAATTTTCCATTTGGACGAAACGTTCTGAGTCATGTTTTGAACGTCAATTATAACATAACGACACGCCCATTTCTTTAGAAACGAGAAAGGAATATTCGTCGTAATGTTTTAGGACACTACACTTTCCGCGACAAGCATCATGAGTTACACTGAAATGAAGATTTTTAAATAAGAAAGAGCTATGTATATAGAGTTCCCGCTTATATGAAACACGCATTGCAACGGATTTGTACATAATTATAACTTTATTATGTTGATTGGAGTTACTATAACACATGTATCGGTCGAACACGTGCTTACTCGGTGTTTACGTAGACCGTCAATTTCATTGGCTATTATATTTATGAAATACCTGTTCTACAGGTATTTGATTGAATCATTTGACCGAATTTTCCTTTCTAAAGAAATGGGCGTGTCTAAAGATAGCTCAAAACGTTCCATCCAAACAGAAAATTTTACCACTTTAATGCGCTTCATTGTATTGAGCAGAAAGAAAAAGTGTATGGATATGATTAAAAATTGTCCCTCTCAAAAAAGTGGAATTCACTGCTTCCTTGACAGGGATTCTGATGTTAGAGAAGGGCTCTGTTAAACATGCAGTGAAAATTTAATATTAATTATTGAAAAATTTTAATTGCCTCTAGGCAAAACGTAAGCAAACTGAGTACTTGTTTATTAGGTGTTATAGTGCTTCCTCCACTATTTTGTAATTCGTGGCTGCTGGGTCAGGGTTTATGGAGCAAGATCTCTATAAATCATCTATTTCTGACCTTGGATATTAAGCGAAAAACTGTGTTAATAGGATCTTTAAGATTTGGGTAAATTATTGACAAACAAGTTGATTAAACAAGAATATCAGCATTCTCGTTTCAAGTCATCATGTCGTAAGTTCTATGGTCGATACAAGGACCCTGTTTGCAAATTACAATCTATCATTAAGTCAGGTGCTGACTTACGTTTTTCATACTAATCATAAGCCATCATTTACACTTTGAATTGTCGACGGCTTTTCTGTTTTGACTCGATCTTGACAAGCCGCACACGGCGGATGTGACCAGTTAGCAGAAGATGCTTTCTCCTCCATGGCACCTGACCCCACGTCTGATGTTTTAGTGTCCCATGATTATTCTGCTTTAAACTTTGTAATTGTTTAATGGACTTTCAGCTTGAATACTGTTTTTGATCTCCACATGATTCTTCTAATATTGTAAAATTCAAGGCCCCTAGGACAGGGTCTCTGAATTAGGGAATGATTTCATTAAGCATATAGTGTAAAACATTAGTTGTTTGGGATCGTCTCTACTCTGGGGTAGAAAATAGACAAACTAAGTGTATGTTTATGATGAGTAAGGATTTGTCTTCAAAGAGCGATATATGGTAAGTGTGTCAAATGGCCCCTTAAAATGAATATCTTAATTTTACTTTATATATAGCTTTGATTTGTACAGCTATATATGCGACCTTTATTGGTCATTTTCATTTGATCAATATGCCGTTATTTTAGAAATATGACATCATAAAAATCACGTTTTCACGCCAATTTAGCATATTTTGTATAAAACTGCCTATTTTCAAGCAGTTTTCTTCTAGAAAATATAGAGCGCAGTCTAGAACACGCTTTATATTTTTACCAAAGATGTATCTATCCAATACTGATTACTGACAGAAAAATTATGTATGTTCTACACTGCGCTCAAAGTTTCCCTTAAGAAAAAAAGCATCAAGAAAAGGACATTTTTTGGCTTTTTTGTTAGATAGCAATAGCATTATTTCTCATGTCATTGATAGCTAAAGAGTGCATATAAATGTGAAAAATATATTAGAAATTTTTCTAAGATTATTTCTTCTTCAAAGTAAATATCAATTAAACATATCTGAATGTCATTCTAAAATGTTGATTTTAAGGGGGCCAAACTTGGCTCTTATCATATATACTCCTTTTGAAACGCATGACCTCTGGGTCAGGGGCATTTTTAATGTAAGTGATAAGTAAATCAAAATACAGTATTTACAAGAATTAATAAAGAGTACAAAAGGTTCTTATCAATTTTTATGGACATTTAATTAGACTTGTAAATATTTATAGAATAAAAATAAGATTTTAGAAAAACTTTATAATTAACATATTTCGTTATTTGAAAACAAGGAAGATCAATGGTGTAGGGAGTGTGCTGGTAATCATTGTGAGTACTGAGCACTATTGCGTATGATAATAATGGGTTATGAAGATCCCAAGTGAATGCAGACATATAGTTGTTTACTCTCTGAGCTGTTGTCCTTTACCAGGCTATTCTATTGAATTTAGATAACCCCTTCCCTTATGACTTTTAGAAAAAAATTCAAAGCTAAATTGATGCGTCATGATTATAAAACCTTGGAGCCCTCCACCATTATTTCATTTTTCTGTTTTACCCAGAAACATAACTTACTTAATTATTGCAGGGCTCTATAAGCTATGGTCACTCTAGTGAAATTGTTTGTATGATATAAATATGTAACGATATACATACCAGGTACTCGGTATATAAATACATGTATGATTGTACGAGTAACCTCTAATCGAGTCCAAGGTCAAAAGTACATGGCTAAGTTGATTATATCATTTTGTCATCATTCTTACTTACTTTCGGACATCTAGGTGTAGTCACAATATAGTTATATAAGCAATGGATTTTGAAACTTTTTTCCCCTTTTTTTGATTAATTTAACAAATGTCTTCAATCTTTCTTTTACTGTGGCATATAACACCTTGCGTTTGTAATAATAAAGTAAAGAATTTTTATTGCTGTAAATATATTATCTCTTGAGCGTATGATTTGGCCAAGTGAGCAAGAAGATACCAAATAAAATTTGAACAAGATTTGTTTTTGAAACACTGATTCCCCCGTATGGCAACAAAGCGAAGATTTAACTTTTCTTAAATGCAAATGAAATATATTGGTACCCGAAGAAGGGTCCTCTCACAAGAAATACAATTGTGAAATATGAAAGTCCTAGCACCACCTGTTCAAAAGATATAGTCAAGGATAATTTTTTAAAAGGTAGATCAAACTCCAAGGTCAAACAAAGTTGTAAGTTTCTTAAGAAAGGTTTTATGTCAAAAAGATTAAAAATCTGAAGAATGAAAGCCCTAGCCCTAACAATTCAAAAGTTATGGCCAAGGATAAAGTTAAAAAAAAAACTCTAGATCAAACTTTAAGGTCAAGATCAAAGGGACAAATGAAAGGATAGACATCAAATGAAAGGTTTTGCCACTTGGATAACATGTGTGAAGTATGAAAGCCCTACCCCGAACCCTTCAAAAGTTATGGTCAAGGTTTGATTTTTAAAGTAGGTCAAACTCCAAGGTCAAAGTTCTTGAAACCCAACGAAGAGTCTTCTCACAAGACCATTCCAAAGTTATGGTAAAGGTAAAAGTTTTTTCATAAGCACGAAATTCTCCAATGTCAAGAGGTCAAAGTTGTTGGTAACCAATGAAAGGTATTGCCAAAGAATACATATGTGAAGTGTGAAAGTCCTAGTATCTACCAAACAAAAGTTATGGCCAGAGTAAAGTTTTGAATTTTTGTGTAAAAGTGTTTCAAACTCCAAGGTCAAGAGATCAAATTTGAAGGTACCCAAATAAAGGTCTTATCACAAGGAATACAGATGTGAAATATGAAAGTCATAACTCCACTTAATAAAAAAAAGTTATGGGCAAGGTTAAAGTTTTTTTTGTAGACAAACAGAAAGACAGACGGATGGACACGACAAAAACAATATACCCCCGAATCTTCGATTACGGAGGCATAAAAATAGGTCTGCCAATAACTGGTCTAATTGGTACCCACATAAATTCGAAAAAATTGTTTGAAGACCTGCATGATTTCCAAGAAATACAAAGATATTCTAAATCAAAAACAGTTTTTATGCCCCCGCAAACGAAGTTTCGGGGGTATATAGATTTTGCCCTGTCCGTCCGTCTGTCTGTCTTTCTTTCTGTGCGTCTGTTTGTCCGCAATTTTTTTTAACTTTCCCATAACTCTCGATTGGGAGGGACTATGGCTTCATATTTCACAGGTGTATTCCTTGTGAAAAAACCTTCTTTGAGTACCACCAAATTTGACCTCTTGACCTCGACTTTAGAGTTTGATATACTTTTACACCAAAATTTCAAATTTTTACTTTGGCCATAACTTATGATAGGTTTGTGCTTGGACTTTCAAACTTCAATATGTATTCTTTGTGACACGACCTTTCATTGGATAACAACAATTTTGACCTTCACCTAGACCTATTTTATAAAACCTTTAATCTTGGCCATTACGTTTGAACGGTAAGGGTTAGGGCTTTCATACTTCATATAGATAATCCTTATGACAATACCTTTCATTGGATACCAACAGCGTTGACCCTTTGGCCTTGGAATTTGACCTAATTTAAAAAAAACGTTAATCTTGGTCATAACTTTTGAAGGGTAAGGACTAGGGCTTTCATACTTCATGTTTGTAATCCTTTTGCCAATACCTTTCATTGGATACCAACAACTTTGGCCCTTTGACTTTAACCTTGGAGTTTGACCTACTTTTTAAAAACTATGACCTTGGCAAAATGTTTTGAAGGGTTAGAACTAGGACTTTCGTATTTCACATATGTATTCTTTCATTAGAAAATAACAACCTTGACCCTTTGACCTTGACCCCGAAGTTTGACCTACCTTAAACTTTAACCTTGGCCATAACTTTTCACCAGGTGGTGGTAGGGTTTTATATGTCACATTTGTATTTTTGATAAAAGATCTTACTTTGGGTACCAACATGTTTAATTTGCATTTGAGAAAATTTAACCTTCGCTATGTTGCCATACGGGGGCATCAGGATTTTTTTTACAAACACATCTTGTTTATTGTCAACTTCAGAGTCCTTGTGTATACAGTCAGAATGTTTTAAAAAATAATTTTGCAAATTATCAAAGACAAGGTAAGTAAATTTCAAGTTCTTATTTAATTGCAAAAGCATCTGTCTATGAAGTCAAAAAGCCTGGATAAATCAATCAATAATGGGGAATGTTTTACATTAAGAAAAGTCTACGTGAAAATATCAATTTCGCGTATAATTTGATTTCGTAAGATTATAAAGAGCAGTAAAGGCGGCTCGTGAATACGAGTAAATATCTTCGCGAAAATATTGTATCGCAAAAATTAAATGATTTACAGTATGAGTTTAACTGATTGTGTGTAATATCCAGATTCGCAATAAAGTTATGTTAGTCAATAAAAGTAATATTCAATGGAAATAAAATGGTTAACACATGACAACACATAATTACGTAATGTCATCCCATTGCAATCCACCGTTCCTCTTGCACTTTTGGGTTAAAACGTGTCAATTCTCATTTCGACTTTTCTGTCCTAGATACTCTGCTATAAAATTGGCTTTATTTTCTTTTCAGAAGAATCCTTCAATTTAGCCTAGCCTCAAATACAAGTAATGCAAAACTACATAAGAATATATCCAGTAAATGTGCTTAAAGTATGTTAAGTATAGTATATATTTAACATTAATAACCATAGTTAGATAATCAGAAGGCGAACTACGTTTTACAATAAGCCTTAACCACTTCAAACTGGCATGCTAAGTAGATTGCCGCGATGAATCATCACCACTCCTTGTTGGCGCGTGATTAAGCACAGGTTTTTATCCTTCCAACATTAACGATAAATTTTTATCAGGCAAAGCATCCGTTATGAGTCACTCTGCTTTGTTTTAGAAAAACAGATTGCGTGGTGTAAGGTTGATAAATACAATGTGTCCTATTGTTGTCTAAGGGTTTATTGTCTATACAAGATTTTTGTTATTTGTTTGGTTGGGTGGTTTGTTTTGTTATGATTTGGATTTACACTTGATGAGTTTGTGCCAATAGGTGGTAGAGTTAAATAGGGATCGGGAAAATGTAATTATCAGATTAGAAAAAAACAATCTACAAGTTTTTGCTTCAAGGTCAAATGGAGAGGCAGAATGAACTTTGTCACCGCCATAATGTTGTCAGAAGGTCATTAACATGACAGATCGTTGGTGACCAAAAGTTATATTAAGAATCTATACCAATTTTACATCGGTCTTCGCACAAACACGAATCTATACCAAATCCAGGTTTATGAATTTGTATGTAAACACGTGAAAGAAACCACACACCCTCTGGCTGTATTTTGTATATTTGGTCAGCTTATTCGTACAAATGAAACAAAAATACCAAACTTAGCTCATATTTTTCTTGATCAGTATGAATGGATATCTTACTGTTTCTCTGTAAATTAGTAAGTTTCGACTAAAGGTCATGTCTCAAAGGCCAATGCCTGAGCTTGTTGTTTCCAATGTTAGCACTCTTCTAAGCTCCTAAGAAAAAAATATTAAATGTACAATTGAAAGGTTTGATTGATTGATCGACCGATTGTAATTATATTGTTTAACGCCCCATTGTGAATTTTTCACTCATGTAGAGATGTCACCAGATACCGGTGAAGGGCTTTAAAATTTGACCTTTACTTGGCACTCAGGGATATTGAGCAGTTAGGGATCATTATCGTGCCAACGCCTGCCGTGATCTTGGATTTTAAGGTCTCATCCGAAGGACCCGCAACTGTCACTTCTAAGTGTCGAGCGCATGGCGTGGGAACAGCTGTTACCCATTTTTTAACGTCTTAAGTCAGTGGCAGTCGAGATTCGAACTCACGACCTCCCGATCACGGTGCTAGCGCTCCACCGACAGAGCTACCGTTAACGGAAAGGAGAAAGTGCAGATGTACTGTTCTTCAGCATATTTTAGATGTGGTGTAAATCATTTGCGAATTTTCAAAATCGTCAAAAAACTTTAAGAAAAAAGTGTAATGCCACTTCACATCTATAATGTATGACTTTTGTAAACTTTACTTAATTATTTCTCAAAATATTCAAAATTAGGAGTTTTGAAATCATGACAGCTGTTTTTTTAAATGTTCCTAATCTTGTCATTGATCAAAAACAAAATTACATGTACTGGAAATCAATCGTGATTCTTCAGTCTGAACTCTCTAGTTGAAAGAGGCGCTGGAGTTCCACATTGGTAGCATCTATGGAGTCTTTGGAGAGTTAGGTCTATCGACAAACTATTGGAATTTCAATAGGCACATATTGTGCTCCTTTATCAACCGACTAGTTTTTTGTATTTTAAGTTTTCTTGACAAGTTAAAAATAGAGGTACTGGGAGCACTGATCTCACTAGATGATATCAATCGCCTCCCATTTGATTATTATGGCGAAGTCTTTGTTTTACCCTTAATTATGTGAAACCCGAATAAGTGTCAGATCAAAAAGTAAAATAGGAGGTCACATTGGCATTATGTTATACAGAATCTGTAAAAGCATCATTAAATTTTATTTAGTGGTACAGGAGAACTTGCGGATAAGAGATGGCTACCCTTCAATTTTACAGAGAGAATTGCAGTGTCCATTTTAGATATGGAAAACCCAAAATACGTGTCCGTTTAAAAAGTAAAATTTGAAGTGCACAATGGCGCTATGTTACAAAAATTCTCTGAAAGTCTCATTAGATTTTATTCAGTGGCATAAGAGGAGTTGCGAATAATAGATAGGTACCCCAAAGCGTAACATATACGGACGGACGGACATACAGTACCGATCAACACATACCCTCCCACGTTAATATCATTTAAATGAGTGGTAAACAGATATGACATTCATTATTCATATGGATTACTTGTCGGATACCTCTTCCATCAAGAATCCATCCTGAGAATCGATATCCTCTCCTTCCAGAATTTCTGTCGCTTTCAGATTTACTATAACATCAAAACTTCAATAGGGCTTTAATAAAAGCTTTTAACTTATCTTTCAAGTTTTTACGTAAAGGTTTTATACTTTGAAATTTTACTCTTTCTTTAAGTAGTACAATTGGTTTTATTCTCTTAAGTAAAACGCTTACGTGATTTTTTTTCTGATCAAAAGATGATTCTAGCTAATCGGTGTGCTCCTTATTGTAAATTTTTCACATTTTCAACTTTTTATCCAGAACCACATTGCATTTGTCAGAAAGTAATCGGTAAAGGTGGCTCATGCAGTTTTTGATGAAAGGCCATGGTTCCCTCCGTCCAATGGGAGATGAGTACATGTAGTATAAAACAAAAATATTGTGGGGCTGTTTTAAAAACGTTTTAAATGAATCAGTATGTCTTGCAGGATTTTTGTGAAAGCCTCCAGATAGTGTTAATTTAGAATTGACGTAAGTATTGTGCAGGAAGGTAGAATAAGGTCTAATACGTTTTAAAGTTTTACATTGGAAGAGACAGGGGGAAATCCTGTGAAGAAAAGCAGGGTCATGATTAATCACATATGAATGAAGACATCCATGGATGTATTTGTTTTGAGGAACTTCTTTGTTAGGTTTCTTTATTTGACCTTCAATTCGTTTCTTTTTATCTACGACTTTGTTTACAAATTTAAACATATGAGGATAAAATGTTTATCAACATGTTTATTGCTAGGTTGGTATTTGGTTAAATCGGCGATCTGATTTAATAGATAAAATTACCCAATAAATTCTAAGTTAATAAATCACGGACATGTTCGGTTATAGTGAGCACTAGGGTGAGATTGGTCAGAGAAAAGGTAAATTCTAATATCTTCATCTGAGAAGGACGATTAGGGCAAATGGTTATTGGTTGGGATTGTTACCCATTGATTTGTATCTCACGATCTGCAGCAAATTTTGCTATATCCTCAATACGATTTGTAAGTACTGTTTCTTCGAAGGAGAGTTTGCTTTGTCATTTTCCCCTTTCCCTCTCCGTCCAAAATTTGCCCAGAGCAAATTCTTTTACATCATGACTTCAAACTTGGAACACGGAACAGGATTCAAAGGCATCCATCGGACAATGTCTATTACTTTGACCCCTTCTAAATCAAGGTCGATTTTTTCATGCAGATATTGTCCAAGCCATAACATGAGAACATAATGACATTAGGTCTTTAAACTTTAAAAGTAAATTAAAATACACAATTCGCTTTTTTTTTTTGCTTTCATCCATTACTTATAGGGACCTGGACCAATTTGCGTTGTTATTGTTTAAAGATTTTTAATTTCTATTTTTATGAAAATAATAACTCCAATTTTATGACATTTTTCAAGACACTATGTGACCGTGTCGAACATTAAATGTAGAAAGATAACGGACAGTATTTAAAATCAAAAGTCCAATGAAACAATACAAATCAGGAGCAGAGCAAACAGGGATTTCTAAAACATCAGAGGTGGGATCAGGTGCTATTGAGGAGTGAGCATCCCTGTCGACCAATCACACCGCGCCATGATAGAGAAATAACGGATAAATGTTCCAAAATACCGGGTATATAGTTTTTAATATACTCTCAAGATTACAGAAGTTTTTAAACATGCTTCGAAATATTTCGGAGTGAATGCCCCAGAAAAGGAAGTTTGTGTCCAAGACACTTTAACTAAAGGTAAAAAAGAACTGGCATTAGAACTCCAAACTTGGAACATGTAAATTAAAGTGAGATTCGCTGTACCAGTTTCTTTTGCCTTGACCTATTTTCTAAATCAAGGCCAATTTAACAATAAATAATACTATAATCGAAAATTCCTTTGGTATTAGGACTTCAAACATGGTGCATTGGGTACATTATCTTTGGATCAAGATAAAACGCACTGCATCATTTGTTTCTACATACATGTATTCGACTTTGCCTATTTCCTCAATCAATGTCAAACTCAAATGAGCCCAAACCATCTCGTATTTAGAAATACCAAACAGCATTCAAATTCAGAAGTCCATCAAACAAAAGCAGAGCGTTCAAGGACCCTTTTAAACATCAGAGGTGGAATCAGGTGACGTGTAGGAGTAAGCATCCCGTGCCGATCGGTCACAGTCGCCGTATACTCCTTGTCATGATCGGGAAATAACGGAAAATTCAGTGTGTAATTAATGGCCTAACATTAAGTATGAAAAACGCCAGCTAGCATGTGACTTAATGATAGATTGTATTTGTTGACAAGGTCATTGTATCGATCATATAATTTACGAAATGGTGACATTGAACGAGAATATTCTTATTTCATCAACTTATTTGCCAGTAACTTGTCTCGTTTAAAAAATTGTTCAGATGTAGAACATGCTCTTACGTATCGAGTCATCCGAGAGATGTAAACCTCGTATGCAGGTGATGAAGGTATATTCCTGCACTAGTAAGGGAAGTTGACGACTGAAAAGTTAAAGCAATTACCGTTTATCATGAAGTTTTGTTGTTAAATTACCATTATCATCTTTTTCTAGTCACAAGTAAATACTTAAAAGTCGAGAACCCTTTGATACATGATTTAAGAATTTGAAACGTAGAACAATGAGATTCAAAGATTCAAATTATATGCAATGCATGATAATTATTTAGCATCTCTCCCATTTTATCTCAAAGCAGACAAAATTCCGGGTTTAGGGTGTAAATTCTATGACATTTAGACTAAAGATTTGCAATATTAAACGGTGTGGCTCAGTATTTTGCTAAATGGATGCAATGCACCCAAGGTTTTAATTTGTTTTCAAAGGTATCTTATATACTAGTCCATGTATCGTCCTCTCGTGAATTTCGAATTAAATCGGGTTCTTTTAGGATTTAATGTCATTAATTTTTCCTGCGAAGGAAATTCCCAATTGTAATCGATTTTGTCTGTTAATCCTATTAAGAAAAATCTCATTAAACCTTAGATTTGTCGTTGTAGCGGAAAGCGACTTTTCGAATTGCGTAACAGGTACTCTGTATAGATGAAAGTGCGCAATATTTAACAGATGTCTAAGAAATGGGAAGAGACAAAATTTATTGAATTAATGCTTTTCTTGCTTTGGATTAAAAATTTGTGTAATACTAAAACAAAAATTTAACTAACGGAAAAGTTTACCCAACCCCACAAAAATTCCGATAAAATAAGTCGAAGTTCATAACTGCATAGACCAAATGATTAAATTAGTTTGTAGGTAACATGAATATACCAGTTATCACGAACATTGAAGAGAAACAAGATGAAGGGCTATGTGTCATTGGTAAAATTGCTTAGTGTGTATCAGTCACATCTTAGATTAAATATGAAAATTAAGCAAAATATGTACACAGTACATTGTTTATATCTTAGGATATGACATGCTCTACGTTTGAACAATTTCTAAAACAATGTAAATTATTGACAAGCAAGTTGATGAAACAAGAATATCAGCAGTCTCGTTTAAAGTCATCATTTCGTAAGTTCCATGGTCGATACAATGACCTTGTCAGCAAATACAATTTGTCATAGATTCAAATGCTGACTGACGTTTTTCATACTAGTTGTTAGTCCATTATTTATACACTGAATTGACGACGGATTTTTCCGTTATTTTCCGATCATGAAGGAGTACACGGCTGGGGTGACCGGTCGGCAGGGGATGCTCACTCATCAATGGCACCTTATCCCACCTCTGATGTTTTGGAGGTCCGCGTTTGCTCTGCTTTTGTTTTGTTTTATGGAATTTTATATTAAATACTGTTCGTTATCTTCATATCCTCTATGACAAGATATTTGTTAAATTAAACACTTTTTGAGATAAACACAGCATACATAAAACAGTATACATGTGTAGTTGTCTGTTCTTAATTGTTCACGTCACAGCACGAACTGTCCTGGAACTCATTGCAATGCAATTGTCAACGTCGACATCTTTGCGCAGTGGTTAGAACGTTTGCTTTAGTGTCGCTGGATAAGAATTTGATCCTTAAGTCGCGCGTTCAAATGCCTCTGCATGACGTGGAGACCAGTCCTTTGGATGAGACTTATAAACCGATGTCACGTGACGTAGCAGGTGCTGGTACCAAAACAAAAAATCCATCAATGCACAATGACCACTGCGCCACGTTTGTTAACTTTAAAATTCCGAAAGGATCTTTATGGCAAGATTAGGAGAAATGGGTCTTATGTTTCTCGAATATATGTCAAAATGTTTAGATGATTTAACATACTTCAAGACAGACAAGAAAATGTTTTGGCAGGCTTGAGATCAAATATGAGCTGAATACAAGTCATAGACACACCAGGAAATCTAGCGGTCTTGGTTGACTCAATGACGTTGGCTTAAATTTGATACTTGTATATACCGGTCCCTGTCTCCAATAAATGTATTTATGCCATTTAAAACACGTTCACTGTTCTTTTTGAGTGATGAACAAACCAGTTATGATACAGCTGCCACATCTTGAACAGACGTCCCACATCGTTTCACTTTGTTCAATTCTTCTGCAGGTTAATAAATATTTAATCAAAATTGATAATTCATGAATGTATTATAAATTCTGATATTCCTGACAATTTTCAATTTTAAGTATGTCTGTATAAACCACTCCAAAAAACAATTTCCGTATATGTATCATTAATGGCCTGCTCTATGAGGGCCGGTATTTTATTCACGGTCCAGTCATAATTCTTCTGAATTCCAGTTACATGTGCCATTCACTATTCGTATGGCGGATCAGAAACCCATGACTAGCGGAAATGTTCGTGACCTTGTAAACGAAAGTTCTGTCTGGAGCTAAACAATCTGCATTGTGTGTTTTCGCGGATGGAGACAAATTAAAGGGATGAATGTAGTAGTTTTAGCTATATGGACCTTATATAGCTCAGTGGTTAGAGCACCAGACTGGTAATATAAGGGTATTGGATCCAATATCAGGTGCCCTTCCAAATACAATAGTTTGGGCTGTGGATAATGACCTAGGTTGCTTAGTCGGGATTGCTCTTGACTAGTGATCGATGCAGGGGTCCCGGGTTCAATTCCCAATCCAGCCATACATTCTCTTCTTTCCTTTTACAGATTTAGTGCGGTTGATCACCCCTTGACTTGCAGGTGAAAGTCCTGACAGGGACTTATAAGAAATTTGGTTATGTCTTCGGGCGGCAAAAACAATATTAGGAGAGAGGGTGCAGTGGTTTGGGCCGTGAATATCGGCAGGGGTAGCCTTCGGTACAGCACCTGACTAAAGATGGAGGAGCCCCAGGTTCGATTTTCTCTTTTCCTGTCATGTACACACAAATCTTCTCTATTCCTGATATAATTGGTACTTTTGAGCACCTCTTGGTCTGTGAAATTCCTTTTAGGGGATAAAGAATCTGTCTTACATGTGCTTTGGAAGGCAAAGACAAATAAAGGTGAAGATAACAGCAATCGATGGGAGGAATGAGAGTATAGTTGTTTGGGCTCAATGGACCGTAGATATTGAACCAAGAAACTCCTTGGTTGCAACACCTAACTAACTATGCAGAGGTCTAGGGTTCACATCTTGGTCCAGTTGTAAATGTTCTCCTTTCCATTTACAGATCTTTAATCAATGGTTCAGATTTCCAGCCCGTTCTGCTAATATCAGCACGATCAATGGGAATAAGGAAAATTGTAAATTTCTTCACTTTCTAAGAAAAATAAAACTATCCAACGTGTCGATCAAACCACCCCCCCCTTCATTAGGAGGTATTTGTTTGTTGTTAACGTCCCTCTCGAGAATTGATTTACTTATATGGAGACGCCATCACTACCGGTGGAGGCCTGCAAATTTTGACCTATGCTTAGCACTTAGGACCGGTCTCCACGTCTCATTGTGGGGTTCGAACCAGTGACATCAGGTCTGTAGGAAGCAATTTCAGTTTGAAGGCCACAGTCATACAACTTCAGCTGGGGCACTATCATTCGCTTATCAACTACCAAAAATTCCTTGACAAAGCAAAACAAGAGGCCCAGGGGCCACAGCGCTCACCTGAGCACATCAGCTCGGAAAAAACACATATCAGATCAGAACTGAAAGTTTACTGAGGGGAGGTGGGGGGGGGGGGGGGGGGGGGGGGGGGGGGGGGGGGGGGGGGGGGGGGGCTTGAATTTTAACAACCAAGGGGATCATAATTTGAACGAACTAGAATCTACATTACCTGAGGATTATTTCATAATATGTTTTACGGTGTGACCATTGGGGCGAGCGCAGTTACGTACTATCATAAACCCACACATGTATTGCCTATCATTCAAGAAAAAGAAAGAAAAAAGAAAACAATAAAACAATCACTTCCCAAGCATCGGGATCGAGATTCCGAACTTCTCGTAAGTTTCCGACAAAATCGGAAATACCCGAACCGTTAAAATGACGAAAGTATGACGTCAGAAAAAAAGTTCTGTTGACTTAGGACGCGAACGATATTTTTATGCCATGGAGATTGCATTAAATCGATTTTTGTAATTTTTTCAAGTAAGATGTTGCTATGTTTTAGCCACCATGTTGCTTTGCACCGCAAAGGATTATTGGGAGTTTGGAATTTTTTCACGCGGTGAGATAAAAATTTCTTGGAACAATGTGCAGATTTCAACCCGAATTTCCTCCGTTCGTACACGTTAGTCTATTGAGCTCGCTACGCTCGCTATAAATATTACTAATCCTGGGTTTGAAGTACTTGATAAGAAGATTTAAAAAGGTTTCCATATATATTTCTATGTAAAACTGTGGTCGGCCATTTTTGCCATACCCTTACCCCGGGGTCATGACTTGTTCAAACTTGAATCTACACTACCTGAGGATAATTTCACATGAGTTTCATCTTTCCTGTTTCAATGGTTCTTGAGAAGAAGATTTTTTAAAGATTTTTCCTATATATTCCTATGTAAAACTTTGATCGGCCATTTTGGCCCCGCCCTACCCCCTGGGGTCATGACATGAACAAATTTAAATCTACACTACCTGAGGATGATTCCACATGAGTTTCATCTTTCCTGGCCCAGTGGTTCTTGAGAAGAAGATTTTAAAAGATTCTTCCTATATATTCCTATGTAAAACTTTGATCGGCCATTTTGGCCCCGCCCTACCTCCGGGGGTCATGACTTGAACAAACTTGAATCCACACTACCTGAGGACGATTCCACATGAGTTTCATCTTTCCTGTTTCAATGGCTTTTGAGAAGAAGATATTTTAAAGATTTTTCCTATATATTCCTATGTAAAACTTTGATCGACCATTTTGGCCCCGCCTTACCCCCGGGGGACATGACTTGAACAAATTTAAATCTACACTACCTGAGGATGATTCCACATGAGTTTCATCTTTCCTTGCTCAGAGGTTCTTGAGAAGAAGATTTTTTAAAAATGCCAATAATTTTTCTCTAATTCATGATTATCTCCCCTTGGAAAAAGGCGTGGCCCTTCATTTGAACAAACTTGAATCCCCTTCACCCAAGGATACTTTGTGCCAAGTTTGGTTGAAATTGGCCCAGTGTTTCTTGAAGAGAAGATGAAAATGTGAAAAGTTAACAACGACAATGACAACAACAACGACGACAGACGACGGACAAATTTTGATCAGAAAAGCTCACTTGAGCCTTCGGCTCAGGTGAGCTAAAAAATGTTCATCAGTTATAAATGAGGGGGCACAAGTGTACCATGGTAGCAGCTCTAACTGCGTTATGTGTTTTATATCAGCAAATTTATAGGAGATAAACCCCTTCCTCTGGTTTTTATTGCCATGGAACCAACTCCTTTGGAGCAGACGCTCCACGCGGGCGGCGCGCATTTATATACGATGGCAAGTCAAGACATGTTTTCACACGCAGTCACTGCGTGCGTCCTTTCGAGAAAATGATGAGTCACCAAAAAATCCTAGGATCACGTGGTATATATGAATCATTCATTGACGTCACAGCTTGGTCCAAGTATAAAAGCTTATTTCTTTCGCAGTATCCCAAATTCTGTTAGTGTTATTGCTTTGCTTTAGACGCCATTAAAAGTAAAGAAATATTCAAGTCTTCAACAGATAATCTGAATATTTTATTTATTTTTAGATCCGCCCAGGGCGCCCACCACCCTACCATTTTCCACTTCCTGCTGTTCAAATCGAGGTTTATTCATGGCGGCAGGTTCGGAGGACACATTGTTTACGCAGCTAAACTAATGCGTTTTCCACTGGAGTTTTGTTTGTATAACTAATGTCAATGGCTGAAGCAAGTTCTCCGCTCGCTGAAAACAGCAATTTACAAATTTGTGTATTATGTGCATCGGATTTAAAAGACAAGAGTCCAAAATTATTGTCATGTTTACATACTTTGTGTGAAAACTGCTTGAATTCACTATTCCAAGTACAAATTCAACAAAAGCGTCCAAACGAAGAAAACGGAGATATAGCGTCAGACGAGAAAGGCGAAAATGCTGGTATATTTTTTTGTTTTTAATTAATCGTTCTGATTCATGATTTATTAAATGTTGCCGGTTGTTGTTTCGAAGAACTTTACGTTACATGTGATAAGGGAAGCAACTCTTACTGCATGTACCAACTGTGTTGATCAGCAATTTTGATTGATATTGTGATTTAATAAAGAAGCTATAGAAGGCAGCTTATAAAAGTATAACTTGATTGATTAAAAAAAAAAGAACAATAGAGGTTAATTAATTATGTTAAACCTTTGACCTACCTACCTAAGTTTTTTGGATTTGTAACCAGAACACACATATTTTTTTTGTTTGGCTAAGGCCAAGTTTAAAAAAAAATCTTTATTTGCAGTTGCTGACCTATAATTTTTAGACTGGATAGGTAGATAGGGATTCTTTTTTTTTGGGGGGAAAAAAAAATTCAGATTTTTCAGGGTTCGAAATTAGCGAGAAATACTCGCTAAATGCGAGTTGATTTTTAAAACAGCGAGTAAAAATAGAAGACACTCGAAATTTTTAGCGAGTGGTGATTTTTGACCCAAGTAGTCTTGTATCCATATTTTTCTGGTAATTCGTCTTGCTTTTTAGAAATTTGAAAAGAGTCACAATGCATTTGCTTGATTCGGTAAACCTCGGTTGATTCTGTCACCATTTCCCAGTCAGCTGATGCAATTTATACAAAAACGTTTCATTGTAGTTTTATTTGACATATAAAATGTGTCAACCTTGTCAAAATTTACCTTAGATAAAAAGAGTAATCATTAGTTTTACACCAAATAATTTCTCCCATAACTTTTTGAAGATCGTTTTCTGCAGCTAGACAGCCATGTTAGGTGCCCGCTGTAAATATCACACCTGGTTAATTATGCCCGGGATGTTTGACCCCATTATTCAGTAGCCAAAAATCCCAACCTACCTACCCTTTATCATATTGATTTTCCTTTTTGGAATGTTACAGGAATTACAGGAAATAAATATATTTTAAATTTGTGTGTGTGTGTGTGTTTTTTTTAGGCCAGATACCCTTTTTTTTAAATGTAAAAACATTGATGTTCTTAATTCTGTACTGACCTACTATAGAGGGACCTGTATTATTATTGATTTAAATGAGCATGAAAAGACATTTAATCCTTCTTTTAATTTTAGCTTGTTGTTTTTCATTTTAGCCTGTAGATTTTATATGTACAGGCTAAAATTAGCCTGTGGTTTAAAAAGTTAATTTCGATCCCTGATTTTTGTAAAATAACAAATAATAGAGCTTTTCCATGTTTTCATACGCCTACTAAATATGAGTAAGCTCCACTCTTGCTTTAAACCACTGATTGAGAAAAACAAGACAAAAATTGAAAATGAATCAGTTTCAGTATTATGAAAATTGAAAAAAAAATTAAATTACAAAATGACTAAAAAAAAGTTTGGGTCGGCTACATTTTCAGTGGGTCGGTAGGCAACTGCAAAAAAACTAATTTTTATTTTAGGCCTAATGAACATTTTTATGCGCCCGGATTGATAGATCCAGGATGTAGGGTGAATTCACCATGCATCGGATACCCTTGTACTTCAACAAGTTCTAGTGATATCGCTACCGACGGAAAATTATCAAAATGTAGTTTAACATTTAGTATGTGATCAAAATATAAATTTTTGACACAATTATATGCCTTTTATTGAGAAAATATCCTCAAAAATCGAGTTTTTAAAAATAAATCAGAATTCACCATGGATCGGATATTATTTACCATGCATCGGACAGACGGTATTTGGACCGAAAAAATATCATACCTTTATCACAATGCTTAAAAGTCCTTGATATGGATATATTTTTAATTTTTAACTAAGAAATAATCCTCAACTTAAATTTAATTGACGATATCGTTGCACAAATGTAGAACGATTCGAGATACCTCACTCTGCCTTAGAAATGCTTTAAAATGCTTTTAATGCAGTAATTCGCGCCATTTTCTCATGGTTCATCATACTCTGGTTTGTATAAATGAATTGAGTCAAATTCTAGACGTCATATATCGATAATTTGTATTTTGACTGAAAATATAGAGTTTTTATTTTCTATTTCCGCAAAAAACATCTGTCAGTTGGGTTCTGTATAAGAATGGTAGCGCTTACCTTTGCATCGGAAGGTGTCCGATGCATGGTTAATTTGTGTCCGATGTACGGAGAAATAAACATACTAGTAAAAACCAGCTCTAGAAAAAATTATACAAACACTGAAGAGAAATTTCTATAAAATTTATGTAAAATTGCCAATCTTTAACAAAATTCATCAAAGTCTGACTCGTTCCGTTGAAGTCGAATTTAAAGAATGATAACTCTAAAAATTACAAAATCATAAATTTCTGGTTATTCCCCTTTGATGGTGTAAAATATGACGTAACTTCAAGGCCATTGTCGGGGTATTTTTATCAGAGCATAATAATAACAATTGGTATCATTAAAAAATTTAAATCTTCATCTTTAAGACAGAAACAAATAAATACACGGAACTCATAAGTTGAAAGAGAGTTTATTGCCTAAAGTTGTCCGAAGCAAGGTATGTGTCCGATGCATGGTGAACTCACCCTATATTGTTTTTGACCTGTCTGTCTGTTGTCAACTTTAACCTTCGCCATAACTTTTGAACCATAAGAGATAGAGACTTCATGTTTGGTATGCATACTCCACTAATTAGGTTCTTTCAAATGACGTCAAGGTCAATGACCATCTGACCTTGACTGTGGCCTATATGCTAAAAATAGATTTTTCGCCTTTTTGCCATAACTTTTGAACTAGGAGACAAGGACTTCTAATTGGTATGCACACCCCACTAATAAAGTTCATTCAAATGACAGCAAGGTCAATGACCATCTGACCTTGACTGTGACGTATATGCTAAATATAGGTTTTTCAAACTTTGTTGCCGCTGGGTGCATAATGTTTCACAAACACATCTTGTTACTTCAAGGAAAGACATTTAATGAAAATAAATTATTCTGATATGAATTATACACTGGTGTAAAGTGTCATGATATTGACCAAATGTCATTGTGGCAAGTTCAGGGTCACTTGCTGAAAAGAAAAAAAACTATATACTATAGTATTGTTTGGACTATAACACTGTAAGGGAGAATCAAATTCATAGCCAATACTTAATACAAGATTGATTATGACCTAATTTAGATTGTATGTCATAACCTTGAGTGTCCTTGACCCAAACTCATGGCAAATTCAAGGTCACTTTGACCCTAATAACCATAAAACAACAAAACAGCAACGAGTAAGACAGTGTATGACTTGATTTTTGAAAAAATAATTATATTATACTTCAACTAATATTCATATTAAATTGTGAAGTTCTGTAATAATTGGTAAGACAGCTGAATAATTGGTATTAACTGATTAAAAATTTGTTTTGCAAATACCTGTATCTAGAAGTAATAAAAAAATTGATGGATTAGCCAGCTCAGAGTCAGACAGGTAATTGATTGTGCAAGCCAATTAAGGGGCTTTAATTAGAAAAATTGACATTAGGAACAAAAATACCCCATTCAGAGTTTCATTCTGACATTCACAAACATATACATTGTATATAGCTGATATGGTATTACCAGATACAATTATGCTCTCTTTTGACTAGCATCTTATACTGTATATATATTTTCAAGTTGCCACGTTAATGCATTACTTGCTTATTACGTCATGTACATCAGTATGCATAATTATTTTTGTGTAGAAGACAAATATGTAGATTAATATCAAAAATTTCTATTTGTAGTGTCAGAAAACTGTTCCATATTGTGTCCTGCCTGCAATGCTACGGTTGAGAAATCGTTAGTTTTAGACAACTTATTTGTCCAGAGCACACCAATCGTTATCGAGGATGAAGAGGAAAAGGAAGAAGAAAACCACGTTTGTACAGCTTGTGACGAAAATCAAGATGCTACTTCATTTTGTGCTGAGTGCAAAGAATGGTTATGTGATCAGTGTGTTTTTGCTCATAAACGAGTACGCATCACCAAAGACCACACAATTCAGTCTAAAGAAGAAGCCAAGAAGATAGAGGATGATGCCAATTCTACACCTCAAAAAATTATGTTCTGTACTGTGCATAAAAATGAACAACTGAAACTGTTTTGTGAAACGTGTGACAGATTGACTTGTAGAGATTGCCAGCTTGAAGAGCACAAAGATCACAAGTATCAGTTCTTGTCTGAGGCTATCAGGCACCAGAGAGAGAATCTTCAGAATGCTGTTGTGAAATTAAAGCAGAAACTTGGAAACTACCATCAAGCAGACAAAATTCTGAGCTCAAAGAACACTGAATTAAAATCAAAACTAAATGATGTTTGTCAAAATATGAGAGATGTGGCAGATAGCATAATCAAAGAAATAACCAAGCATACAGACAATCTTATTCAGTATCTCGAAAAATATGTCAGTTCTAAAACCAGTGTCATATCTGACAAACAGCGCTTGGTGAAGGAAGCATTAGACAAAATGAAACACACCATTGAATTTGTTGAGAATGCTTTGACTGTTGGTGACGATACCTCCATATTGTATGCCAAAGGTGTGATGATGAAAACCTTGCGAGCACTTGCAAACAATGGAATCCCTTTCCATCCAAGTATTCTTAATTATTCCATATCCTACGAACATGAAAAGGATTTCATATTGAGGAATGTTAACAAAGCTGGTACACTGGTAATAGACAACCAAAAGTTTCCTGCAGTACCTGGACAGAGACCTGCACCTAGTTCCCAGCAGGTACACAGTGTCTCCAGCCAGTCCAATGTTTTCCCCCAAGGTGTGATGCCGAATCGCACAACAAATGCCAGCGGTTACTACACCAGTAGAAACTCCATACCACCCAGGATCCAGCAGACATTTTCCCATCTCTCATCTGATGAGCAAAGGAATCTGACACAAAAAATTTACAATATGTGGACTCAGCAACAAGGTCCTGAACAAACGTCAGGAGCAGCCAACTATCAGCACCAGAGTCCCTCAACCCGTGCGACACCCGTAGACCAGTCAGTCAGGAATTTGACAAATCTGGTCAATGGTGTTCCTTCTCAAAGGCCTATGCAACCAACATCTAATATTCGCTTCCGACACACAGCAGCCATGCTGCAGTCGAATGTAAACACACCTAGGCCACATGGGCCAGAGAGAGTGGGCATGCAGTTGCCTACAAATAGTTTACCCAGTACCATTCAGCCCCGCCAAGCAAGCCCAATGGGAGGTATGGCACGCCCACATGCATCTGCAGGGGACCAAGTCCGTTCTTCAATCAGCCCAAGTTCTGCAGCAGATAGAATAATTGCAGGAAGAACATTTCAAGGCCATCCATCGGGTAAATCTTGGAATTTTGTTGACATGGGTTCCCGTTTTCATCAACCAGCATTCTTATCTAATATTGACCAGGGCTCACCAGGTAATTGCTGAGAACTGTGTCACTTTGTGAAACTATAATTTTGTGCCTCATTCTTAATGAAGTAGGTGAACCAATAAACTGTGGAATCATTTTAATTTGTAGAGGTCAATGGTCATGGGCAGTCAAAAATTTTTTTTTTTTTTGTTCATGGGGACATAATTTTGTGGGTAGAAAGTATATACATATACTGAAGATAAAATTAATATATATGTTGAGGAAATGACTGTTTTGGGGAATGTAAATTCATTGGTAAGGGTGACCCATGAATAGTTTTCTCCCACAAACACTGATGATTCCACAGTAGTTTGCCATAAAAGTAGCAGAAATGGGGAAAAGGATGATAATCATTATTACATAAAGGCACCTAATATAAAAATGGCCTAAAATTATGCTCTTCACAGTAGCAGATACCTTCTAGTGTGTATAGGGTTGGGAACATCTTGTCAATTATTTAAGCTGTCAAACTTCAATGAAGTTGATTTTTAAGATATCAATGTACAATATATAAAAATATACTGTATGAGGTTCAACTGTATATTTACGTTCTGTCTGTTTCAATTTTCAGGTCCTCAGGCAGCATCTCACCAAAACAAGACCCCTAGCCCTGCCGGAGCTGGATTTGATGAGTCAGCGACTGGTCAGATACAACTGTATGCACGGTCTCCAACTGCTACAGGGTAATGTGCAGAGTTTGTCAAATAGAAAGAAAACGGGGGGAAATGGAAACCTCATTGAAAAGCATATGTTGCTTTTATTTCGTATTGTTTTATGGACTTTTGATCTTGAATACTGTTCGTTATATATCCATATGTTTCATTTCAACAAAGATTTTTTTTTTCATGACAGATCGGCTAAAAAATATCAGGGTATTCATAAATGAATACCGGGGTATACGAGGGCTGTTCAATAGATGATGTCCTCAGTGCTCGGAAAGAAACAAAAAACGCTTTTCAGTAATTTAGTCTTAATATTCTTTTTTAATTAAAACACATGTCCGTAACATTTTTATCCATTTTTTATTGTTTTTAGAACACAAATTTTTGACTATGACAGATCCTATTATCTAATTCTTCTTCTTGAAAGGTGTTTTTTTTTCAAGTTTGGAAATTGAAACAAGTCAAAAGGTGAAATGTCTGGCAAATATTGCTGATGTGACAAAACATTAACTTTTGGTTTATCCACAAAACTCATTTACTCTTCTGGGCGTGTGGATTTTGACGGTGTCATAAAGAATTTCAATGTATTGGATTCCTGATTCTGGTTCCTTCTTCTCATAAACCTTTTGATTTTTTTTTGGCATAAAGTTTGCTTTCAAGACTACTGCCTCACCGAATAAGAATTTGAATAACAAGACCACTAATATTGAAGGAAATGGCATATACGAGGGTTGTCCAAAAAGTTCGTGGACACAGGCGTTTTTGTTAAAATAAAAGGTTCTATATATGTCTATTGTATATTAAAATATTTCTTATGAAAAACTGAGTCAGAATTATTTAATTTTTATTGATGGAACTTAATATTTTTTTTTAAAAAATCGGGGTCTTTAGAGGTCACAGATAGTGCGCACGACTAATTTAATTATAACGTCAAACATTTGTATTCTGAATTTTAACTCATCTCGTAAAACTGCCATTGCGCTCTTGCAATTTTCAAACATTTGCTGTTTTTTTTTGTCAAGTGTATCTTATTGTAAATTTGTCACAGTTTTAAGGGTTTAAAGCAATGGATTCAAGTTTCAAAATCTGTTAGAATTTAAGACAAACGTAGATAACTACAATTTCTGATTTTTAAAAATACCGGTAATTGTTTAATTCTTACACGCTGTCGTTTCCGCTCATTTTTCAAAACATAGGGTGATCATTGAGTACTAAGGTTTTTACTGTCAAATGTTTCTTTTAAACAGTGTAACTGACATGTGTCTTAAAGTCAATCATGCAGCATCAGCGATAATTTGATGAATTTTGGCAAACAGTAAAATGGCTGCTGTAAGTCTTTGTCGCCAAGGAAGGTACAATGTACCTATTTTTGATGCCTATTATATTATTTTTGATCATTGAAATCGACCTGCTACCGTGTCTATAAAACAGACATTGATTGCTGTAAATTTTACATATTTCTTTGAATATTTCTCTGGGGTTCTTAACGAGTTTTACAGCAGCTTTAATAAAGCGTTTGCACCTACTCTGAAAAACCCAGCGGGGGTATTTGTCCCTATTGGACAGTTCTAGTTTGTTTTTTGTTTTGGCCAAAATTATTCTTGATATGTGTGATGGGGTTGCTTTTAGTTACGGTGATATTTATATTTGCTTGTAGTGATGAGTGGCAATGTACTTTATGTACAAAAGCTGATGACATGGTGTTGAGCGAGATTGAAAAGAAAGACATTACAATGGGTCCAGGAAAACGAAAGGCTCCCTCAGGACTTACAGAGAAAGAATTAAAGGTAGGCAAAGTTATACACACCCAGGTCAAATAGAGAGTGACCAGTTAAAGCAAAATAATAGCATGAATTTTATATTTCCATCCTAACTTAAAATATACAGGAAAATTAGTTTCTCAAAGCCACAATGGAATTTAACCAATTCGAACTTCTGAGACTACAGTGTTTATAAATTGATCATGAAATAGAATGCTGTGGTTTTTAAGTATACTATTTATTCTACATAAAATTAAGTTTACAAATTAATAAATACATATTTTACAGGCATGTGAACGGATCCTCTTAGAGTTGTATACAAATAAAGACAGTGCTGTGTTTCATGAACCTGTTAGTAAATTGGTATGTATGAAAGTTTTCTTATGGTTTTATTAGATTACATGAAAGTAGACTAAAAAACATAGTTGATGAAGAAAACTGAAGATCAAGTCTGCTGAATTTATCTTTATAAAGTCAACTTACATTGTACCAAAACTGAATGTAGTTAAATGAGAAAAAGGCTTGAAAACAACAAAGTTTGATGTTAGTTTCCTTGAATGAATTTGACATGCTAAGGGTCCAAAACAATTTATATATGGCATTCAATAATTTTTGCTTATTTTCTTCTAAAAGCTTGATTGTATACTTCCCCCCATTTTAACCAAGTCATATGCAATTTTCATCGATTAATTTTTACTGTATGAAAGAAAAAAGTAAAGAGTTTGTGAAAATTTCAACTAAATATAAAAAAAGGGTGTCTGTTCTGAACTATGATTAACTGTTTGCTCTCTGGAGACACTAAACTGTTTTGTGTTTTCTCTTTGAAGGTACCAAACTATTACAAAATCATAACCAGACCAGTTGATTTCTCCAAGATCAGATCTAAGCTTCAAAGACAGAATTTCAACCACTATAATACAGTAGAGGAATTCCTAAGTGATTGTAAACTGGTCTTCAAGAACTGTGTTACTTACAATTCGGTATGTATATATTTATGCTGAACTAATATGTCAATTCTAAAAGGTTATTAAAATATAAGTATTAGCTTTGAAGTTAGTAAAATTAGAATTTGATTGCCTCTAGGGATTGTATTTTAAAACAAAAGAATACCCTGGTAATGCGTTGTTATTTTAGGTTGGAACTCCAATATATGACCAAGGCAAAATGCTGGATGAAGAGTTTGAGCGTCTGGTACAGAAGTTTTTGCCGTGTTATTTTGATATACTGGATGACCTTGACACCAGGACAGACACGCCTTTGAGTGACGCGTCAGACGGTGGACCAGGAGAGAAGAAAAAAAAGAAGCGATACGAGGACGATCCTGACGCCTCGCCCCTCCATATTCACTGATACCGTGGCGCATAGTGTTTTAAATGGATTTTAATTATGTTCTTTTGATGCCACTGTTTTTATAGGGTTCTTGACATTTATCTGTTTGGGGAAGAGTTGTTATGATCGCAGTTTTTAAAGAATTGTAACCGATTGTCCAATTGATAATTAGAAAAAAATTGTTCATAAAAAAACTTTATCAAAAAACCACTATTTCCCAATCAACATGAAGCATGCTGCAGGGAAAGTATTTTATGAAGACAACTATTTTTCTACTATATTGATTTGTAGATAGCTAATCATATTAATTTAAGTCTGCTGTTTTACTTTCCAATTGTTCACAAAACCATAGACTCGTTAAGTAATTGTAAATCTTGTTTACTATTGGGAATGTTTTGTGTCAATGCTTGTTTTAATGTTAAACGGGTAGCAAAGTTTGGTTTTCAAGTGCATTGCCTTGATATTTCTGCCGAGTTACTGGTCTTGAGAAGAATTGTACATCATGTCAAACCTCACATTTTCACTTAATTATTTTCAACATATGTACAGTCAGAAAATAAATTTATCATGAAAGGTTTTGTGTCTTCTCCTGTGAGTGTTTTGTGTTGAGATTACCATTTTTAATTTTGGTCCCATGATGATAATAAATAAAGAATTTTTATTAGATCGTTATTTTAGAGTTCATTTGGCTGTGCTGTAAGGATGGAAGTCGGTGTGAAATTTTTATGCCCCACCATAAATATGGCCCAGCATAAATTATATCGTTTGTCATGTTTCTTTTCCATGAGGTATAAAAAAAAAGTTGACGATATTGTATAGCTCACCCAAATATCTATCAGCATAGTAAGTTTGAGACAAGTATCATGATTTGCATTTTTGAGACCTTGCTAAAAACAATATTGAGAAAAGTACTAGTATGTTACATTCATTTATGTTAATAGAGCGCCTAACTGGATATTCTGGAGACACAGGTTCAAATTCCAGTCTGGTCTTGCGTATTACTAACCTGTGCTGACTGTCATTAAACGCAAGGTAAAAAATGACTGCCTTGGTTTGACTTCATTGTTGATAAAACAGCATGGACGATCGGCACCCAATGTTCAAATGCCGGAAAACAAAGGAACTCTCCTTCTTCCTACTACAAACAGCACTGATAAAACTTCACACATAAATGAATGGAGAAAATCTTCACATTTGAATTACATTATGAGCAATTCGCAGGACATGGAACAAAAGTTTCCATCTTATAAATCTAACAGTTTAGTAGACTTAAACTTCGCCAGAAAGGGATTCGAAGGATCTCCCTGTAAGAGGCGAAGTTTATCGTCACATCATGAGGGGTACTTGATGTTAAAGAACAGCAATAGAGATTCTGCGTACGAGGATGAAGAGGAAATGCTCGAATATAATAACTGTAAAACATTTAAAATGAGTCACTCCAAACCTGTGACTCCTCAACACATGTCGGAATTACCTTACTCAGACGAACTTCATAACTGTGAGAAAAGACAAACGATGGCAGACATCTGTCAATCAACTGCCAGTGAACGAAGTCAGTTGCTTTCTGTGTCAAACACTTGTTCCCCTAGACGGGAAGTATGTGATAAAGAAAGTGGTTTCAGTTCTGAGGCTTAGCTTATATAATATCGTCCTGACTAGGTGCTGAATATTCGAGAGTTACGACAATGAAAATTATTGAACACTTAACTTTTCCCGATGCCTTTTAATAAATAAAAGAAGTAGTATCAAGCCTTGGTTGCTTACTTCGCTTATTCAATAAAGAAAGATTTTAAGTAAGTTATAGTATACTGTAAAGCATATTGTAATGTTTCATTTTGCTTCTAAAGAATGGTAATTCGACAACAAAGCTTTATGATAAACGTGATTATTTTAACTTTAAGTTGTCAACTTATTATGCCTTACTTATATGCAACAATATACCCTTGCCACCTACAAACTGGGTTTATACACTTCAGTTGATTCGATACGCAAGAGCATGTTCTACATTTGAACAATTTTCTAAAACGAGGTTAGTTATTGCAAACAAGTTGATGAAACAAAAGTATTAGCAGTCTCATTTAAAGACATCATCTTTTTAGTTCTGTGATTGATGAAATATATGGTGATAACAAACAGTATTCAAGCTCAAAAGTCCATAAAACAATACAAAAAAGAACAGAGCAAACATGGACCTAAAAAACATCAGATGCGCTATGGAGGAGTGAGCATCCCTTGCCGACTGGTCACACCCGCCGTATGCTCCTGTCATGATCGGGAAATAATGGAAAACTCCGTCGTCAATTCAGAGTGTAAATGACCTTGTCAGCAAATAAAATCTGTCTTAAAAGCTGATTGACGTTTTTTTTTTATACTTATTGTTAGGCCAATTATTTACACACTGAATGTTCGACAGATTTTTCGGTTTTTTTTTCCCGTCCTGCGAATTGCTCATAATGTAATTCAAATGTGAAGATTTTCTCCATTCATTTATGTGTGAAGTTTTATCAGTGCTGTTTGTAGTAGGAAGAAGGAGAGTTCCTTTGTTTTCCGGCATTTGAACATTGGGTGCCGATCGTCCATGCTGTTTTATCAACAATGAAGTCAAACCAAGGCAGTCATTTTTTACCTTGCGTTTCTTGAAATGATCCATAAAAGAGCGTTTTGGCATATCAGTAACTTGCCTAAGCAACGCCTCATCATTATCCTCTTCCGATGATACGTTTTCATCCTTGGTATTCATAACTGGAATCGCATGAGTGTGTAGACGCTTTGGATGAGATTTGCAGCTTGAACCTTCTTGACATTTTTCACTTTTTTTCGTATGAACTTGCAAAATCTTGTCTTTCTGGTCATTTAAATGAATGACAATAGCCCTATCTGGACCAGTTCCTCCACCTGACGAAGATATAACATTTTGATTGACAAGATCGGGTAATCTCGTTTCCTTTTGATGATTATTCTCAGCAATACTGTACATCATTTCACCCACTTTACATTTTTCGTTGTTTTCGAACAAGCCACTGTTTGTCTCCTGTTGTTGATTAGTTCCAACACCAACGCTGCCAGCAGATACTGAGTTGGTAATACTGCTACGTTTCTCTGTTTGGAATGGACTCTGAAACTGAGATTGTCTCCATGAGGAACCAAAGGACACTCTTCGGCTGTTGAGATTTGAAAAACTTCGAGTCAAGGAAGATTCCTCAATTCTTCTACACAGTTTCACACAATCTCTTTTAAACTGTTTCGTGAAAATGGCATAGAGAAATGGATTTGCACAACTGTTTAAAGGTAAAACGAAGATAGTCAGCACTTTTGCCTCATTCAGGCCAATTAGATTCTTTCCGAAGGCGGCAGTGATAGAAAAGAAAATGATTGGAGCCCAACACAGAAAATCTGTGAATACGAGGATAGCCATTCGTTTAGCAATACGAAAGTCTTTGGAATTCCATGCATTGGATCCCATGATAGAACAATACATCTTTATGTAACAAATCACAATGATGATGAAAGACACAGCGTTGAAGAACATCAGAAAACACACATAAGCTGAAAAATAAAAAAAACAAAATTATTAACATAAGATTTAGTAACAGCCAAATATATCAATATAACAAAGAAGTATAAAGATTTTGCGTACAAGCTACATTTACGAGGGTGTAATATGAAAAGAACAGTAACTGAACATTTTCTTTCAAACTTATGGTTACGAAACGACTAATAAGACGAGTATATCAGAGAAATACGAACGATTTTAATCTTACTTTTATTAAATAAAACCAATAAAATGACTTTGACCAGTAAAGATAATTAGATTGCACCTTCACAATACAATATGATTTAATTTTCATAGACTCAAAAAGGCAGTGCTTGATGTCCCATTTGCATATAAATACCTAAGGAAGCATTGTCTGATGTTTCAAATGGAAGGCATATGGCAAATTTTCTATAATCACTGATTCCGAAAAAAGGCAAAGTGGCATTGGAAATCGAAAAAATCCAACCAACCGTCATTATTATTCCTAGAAAAAAAACAATCCACACTTTTTCTTTAAAAAAAAAGTGGTATCTCATGAAAAATTAAATACCCCGGTTATTTATGAAAAAGAGGTACTTATGCATTAACATTTTCTATATACATTATATTAAGGTTATTAATCTAAATAATAAAAGTTTTTGAAAGACAAAAAATTGAGAGAAATTTTTGAGACGTAGGAATTCAAATAAGTGAAACGAAATCGGCAATGTCAGAAAATAAAGGAAAAGCACCTGCTTGTTTGAGCCGTATTCGTTTGTTTATCTGCATTGCATTAGAAATGGCGTAGAATCTTTCCACGGTGATCACAGTGAGAGTAAAGACACTGAGCATGCTGGAGACAATACCCAGGAAACCAGCCGTGAGACAACCGCCACAGCGCTGCCATTTTATAGCGTAGAACTGAAATTCATCTGGAGAGAAAAGAGCATAGTAAAACATTGTTAAAACTTTTACTCAATGACGTTATAAAGTGCAAGCTTTGTTTGAATGTTGGTATGCATAGAAAAAATGGCATACCAAGTGTTGAGGCATCAAGAATGGCCAATATTCCAAGATATGCTCCCATCATAAAGTCTGCGCATGCCAAATTACAAATAAGAAATCTGGGGACATCCATGGACATCTTGGATCTGGCCGTGATTGAGACAAAGAGAACGATACCATTTCCCACGACAGCCAGGAGGAAAACAATCCACACCCCACAGCGGAGGGACCACCATCCAAACAGGTCGTCACAGGGCAGGAAGGGGCCTTGCATCGTAAAAATTTGACATTGAAAATCTTTTTCATGATAGGGTGATGTCTAAAAATTTTTGCAGTTATAATGAAATGATATAAGGCAAGAAAAAAGAATAATATAACTGCTTCTCCCTGAAATTTAATTATGCTTTGTCTTCTCATTCAAAATAAATCTCACTATCCTATACATCCTTATGAAGAAATAGTGTGTGTTGTTTGATAAATGCATTTACATATTATATGTTATAATAACCATGTATAGGGTTGCTAAAATTAAAAAGCAAAATTAAGTAGCTAGTTTATTCAATACTTTATACAGTTGCTAGAGTTAACTTTCTTTAGACAGCACTTAACTAAAATAGAATAAAAATGTATGTGTAGCAATTATTCATTGTTAATAGCTGATTATGTCTGAAGGGTTATCTTGTCTCACCTGGTACCGGTGTACACTTGATCGGTGGATGGACTCGTGCCATGGAATCTGTGGGGATAGCCTCCAGGGAGGGAATCTTACTGTCTCCATCAAATGTGGGGAACTGTATGTCGTAATCCTCGAAATAGTTAGGGAAGTCCAACGTGTGGTTTTCTATAAATTTTTTTGAAGGATTTTGTTCTTTATTTTGTATTCCGACATTAATTGATTTTCCATTGATTGATTGACAAAACAATTATTTAAAGCAACATTGCATTCATTCCTTATTTATAATGTTTTATATTTTATAGTAATTAGAAGAAGGTACATTAAAAATACATTAATGTTTTTTTTTTAACCTTTATATTGGTTTAGTATAATCATATTTCTCTCCGAATAAATATAAGGGTATTACCAAGAGAAAAGAACGTCTGGTGGTCCCATAAACTGTGATCTGTTTTGTTTGGAGTGTGCAGCCAAATCACTTCTTCATCTACTGCAACTTTTGACCCACCCTTGAAATCAAACTACATCAACTAGATATGAACATCTGTCATTCATAACAATGCACATGTCGGAAAATAAATAAATTCATCAACTAATATTTAAAAATCATTTAAATTGATGTTTGTTTAAAATTTATTTGATTTATAGTTTAAATCCTTCACAGTTATATTTTGTACATGAATAAAATACATTTGAAACAATGATGCTTTTTGGGGGAAAACTTTTAATAATCCAATATAAACATGACTTCATCTACACATATTATGATATCATTACAGGAAGCAAGGGAGTAAAAATGGAATGAAAGAAAGAAAAGGGCATGAAAGTCAAAGATCTTGTCCAAATCAAAAGTAACATTTATGTTTAGATAAATTACAAGATTATGCAAAATGTCAATTGGGAGAATTTGCCCTACTGGTACTCTAACCCTACTTGCCCAACTTTCAAACTCTCCCTATTCCGTCACTATCCCTTAACCCTATTTCCCTCACTTTTAACTCCTTCCCTCCATTAAATGATCCCGCGTTTTACCTGTTACTTACATCAGCCTTTCTGGCGTTGATGAAGCTACAACAGTGATAGGCATATGATAAAACAAGGTTCTGAATATTGGGAAGATTCTCTGGGTCGATACGTTCCTGTAAGTTCGTGTTGTGAAATGTCTTCAAAAACTTAAGGCGGCTCAGCCCTTCTGTAGGAAGTCTTGAAAAGGTATTCTCGGCTAGATTTCTGAAACATTTTAAGGTTATGACTTTAATGTCACACATTATGCAAATTTTTGTCCATTTGAAATACAATACGTCGTCGATATATCTAAATGTCGAGTTGAAGGCCACAGCAAGTGTTTTTCTTCTTTTCATTATGATGTATTATGTATTATAATATTAAAAAGGATATTATTATTGATAGTTTTTGCAAATATAATAATAGCCTCTTTCCAAATTTGCATGAAAATCTCTTTCAAGCAATATCCACAAATATTTTAAACGACTAGAATTAATTTCACTATATCTGAGGATAATGTTTTACTTCTATAACATGATTTTATGTAAAAATAGTATTCCCTGATTCAATTACTTTTTTTAGATCTACAGTGTACGTTTACGATCTCGCAAAACTAATAATCAGAATTGATTAATTGATAATTATTTAAAATTTCTTCTAAATGAGCAATTCGTACAACTCCCTCAGATAATGCAGTCCCTGGAAAGTGTTGAGTCCGAAGGATGATATAGGATTGCCGCGGAGTTTAATATCTCTCAGGTTTTTATTCAGCTGAAACACGTGACTTGGTATAAACTGGATTCGATTATTTTCCAGATTTCTGAAAAATAGAGAGGATAGTCTTACCATAGTCAGATAATAGCAAGACATAAACACCATTCAACAGTAATAACCTGTCTATATTGAATTGCTTTTATGCTAACATCAATTACAAATTATTAGACAGTTCGTCACACTCATTTCATATTGTTGATTAATAAAGTGGATTTTCGTGATATGAGCCACTTCAATCTGTGGACCGGTAATCATGTTTACAATGCATAACAAGAAAGCCACTCACAAGTCCATAAGATCAGGGAGGGTCATGATTCCGGCGGGAACATGCGTTAGTCGATTCCGCTGTAATTCTCTGTTCAAATAAAAGGCGACTGTAATATGTATTACATAATGAAGGGTATTTCAAACGCAGGTCATGTAAAACTTAAAAAAATATCAAATGTTCAAAATTAAGGTACGTACAAACTTGTGAGTACATTTAATCCCTCAAAAGCATGGTCACGAATCAGAGAAATCCTGTTGTCATGGAGGGCCCTTTGTAAGATAAACAAAAAGATTTTAGCTTCAGAAGTTTAGTAAATGTGTAACAATGAAATAAACATATTTAAACTTTATGACAGAGCTCATAATTTTCAAGACTTCAGTGTGAGAAGATAATGCGACCAAAGTAAGTGTTCTAATCTGATAATTGATGCAGCTTATAGATAATTAAGCAAGTATGTGTATATTTTTTTTTCCTTTGTAACCCATCAGTCGGAATGGTAAATAAGTTCTTGAAAAATAAATAAAACATGACCTGAAATGTATTCAAACCTTCAAGATTTTTTTTCAGTTGAGTGACTGGGCTATTCATATGATTCGTAGGCATATTGACATATGTCGTTTTTTGGGGTATTAAGTGGTCATGTTCTAAATGTTACATTTCCTCCCACCAAATAGCACTTATTTGATATTTATTTGTATTGTATTTTTAATGGCAATTTAACATCATTCGTGAGAATTTTTCACTCAAATGGTAATGTCACCACTTTCAATATGTTTCATTCTTTATTTTCTTAAAAGAATCGTGTATTTTTACAATTATGTTTTAACATTTGACATTAAGTTTTTTTCAACTTTGAAAATATAAGCCTTCAGTTATTTTGTGACCGACCACATATTCATAAAACGTGGTCTTTCTTTCATAATATCATTGATTTTTTTGGTACATTTTTTTAACTTACGGAAGCACTGAGGAATAAATGTTACAGAAAAGTTACAGAAAAACTAAATTACTTCCAAATTGCTTATAAACCAGCAGCACGCGTAAAAAGCACTGAAAAAATGACCATTATCATAACAATCTAAAACAGAAACACAATGAACATCATTACTGCCTCGCTAATTAAGGGTTGTCTCAAAAATAAATCATTCTATCTTGTAGAACTATATCGGAAGCCCGCGACCTGGAACATTTCCCTAACGTCACGGGCTGCAAGAGCCTACAGCTTCTCAGATTGGATAGAGCTAGTATTTCTGAAGTTCCAGCAGACCTTTGTCGGACCCTTTCAGATCTTTTCACGCTGTAATACAGTAGTCCATTATTAGCAACTTAAAAGCATGTGTTCATCTTTCATTTTTTAGAGAACAAAAAAAAAATGTAATGTAAGCAGATTTATGTCATAAATTTCAGAATTCTGAATATATTTTATTGTTTTAAAGTTCTTTTTATATCATTATCGTTTTTCTTGGTACTTTGTCAATGATTATTCTATTTCAGAGATTTGCATTCCAATAAATTATCAAGGATTCCAAACTTGGAACATTGTTACAATCTGAAGCAATTGTGAGTCATTTTCTTAGCTATTTACTGCTACATCCCTAATTTTGCCGTAAAACAATTAACAACCTTTTATTCCACAACTAATAAGGTTTTTATGAAGCAAATGGTCTGAAACCTGAATACGTTTTCTCTTTAAAGAAACCTCGGCAGCAATAAGATAGCATCACTTGAAGGAAGTCCATTTATGAACGCAACTCGTTTACAAGACCTGACATTATCTCACAACTTTATACCATACATTGGAAACGGTGCATTCAAAGGGCTGACGAAACTAGAGTACTTGTAAGCAGAAGCTTTTTACGTTTTACCCAATAACTGAATGGCTGATTGATGATTAATAGTTATCACGTCATAAAACCCGAGAGCCATACCATTAGAACGATTAGCCCGGTTTCACTTGTATTTTTTATTGCTGTTACTAGGAATTGACATGATTGAGGAACATTTATAAAAGAGCCCTGAAATAAAAATGTAGGTTATATATATTACATCACTTAATTCTTCGATCTTCGTGTCTCCTAAAAATAACAGCAATTTTTAATTCACCTGAGCCATATGCTCAAACCAGCTTTTCTGATCGACATTTTTTTCGTTGTCTAGCAGACTGCTCTTATGCTAAAATTATTCACTTTTTACATTTTAAAAACTAGGTACATAGTATCCTTGGATACAGTAATATCAAGTTTGTATTTGTGAAAAATGGAGATAACGCACAATAATCAAGTTTAGAAGTGCATTCAAACACTACAAATCAGGAGCAAAGCAAACATGAACCTCTTAAATATATCAACGGTGGGATCAGGTGTCATTAATTAGAGAGCAACCCCTTTCGGCCGTTCCCATCTGTCGTGTATTACTTGTCATGATCGGGAAATATTGGAAAAATCCGAAGCCAATGTAGCGTGTTAATATAATGTCCTTTCAATAATTATGAAGAACATCCATCAGCATTTGATTTAATCATAGATTGTATTTGCTGATAAGGCTATTAGATGGACCATAGAACTTGCAAAATGGCTAATTGAAACGAGACTGTTGATAATCTTGTTCGATCAAATTGTTTGTCAGTAATTTATTTCGTTTAAGAAATTATTCATACATATATCATGCTCTTGCATATCGAACCATATGAGAGATGCAAACCAATATACAGTTGCAATGGGTATATTTCTATATGAGCAGGAGGAGGTGACATTAGAAAAGCTGAAGTCAACACGTTTGTCCATAAGTCTTGTTGTTACATGCAGGCAATTATTAACGCCTTTTCTATTAAGACAGATTTTTTATGACTACGTTTACGTCTCTGTGTATTGTTAAAAAGTCCCATCACATTCACATTATTGCCACACTGTACATTGGAAACAATAGACTTCACCCTTACATGTATGTGAAGGGTCACCTTTTCTTCAAAGAGCGTTAAGTTAATCAAGAAATGGCAAAGTAAGTGTGCAGCCATGTACAAAAACATGCCCGTTTTACAAAATGTTTTAAACTTTTTTCACGAAACTGGCGACCGTAAGTTGTAAGATCAAATTATGATAAATGTCATCTTGTGATATAACACTATCTTGTAACATGTATTTGATAATTGCTTATCAAGTGTACGTTCATTGAAGATTTTTTAAAGTGGGCTTCATCATATTGACCTCGTTGTTTACAATGTTATATGTATTTTTATCATCTACGCCGCAGGGATTTTGTCTTTTATACAAACATCTGATAATAATGATAAATAGACATAAATTAATTCAAACATCAACAATATATTTAAAAAACACATAGGAATGAAATTTTAATTTTTTTCATGCATATATTCGCTTAAAAAATCCTATTTTCAAATGTCCACAAAAAATGTTTCAGTTAATTACAATGTCAGTTACAAAAAAGAAAAACTCCATATAAACGAGTATTATATATACATCTATAGTATTCTATACGCTTTTCTGTTTTCAGTGCGGTAAAAAATCAAAGACTAAAGCACGAAATGGCACAATTTCTAGATCAGGACTAATTGTATGACCGACCCTTTAATGAAATCAATGATATCAATCACTCGAGTCGCGATGAAAACCTAATTCCTTGAAGCAACGACGCAGTTTGAATCCCACATAGTGAGAAAAACTGAAAAAATTAAACAGCAAAGTGGATGTTTGGCGTTCATTGTGTGTTAATCCTGTTAAGAGTACTAACCTTTTTTTACTGTTGATTTCTTACTTGGAACATTTAATCCTGATTCTGAACAAAACAAAAATTTCATAATTATATCAATATATTTGGTCCTTAAATTTTCTACAGAAAGTGTACTTAATGACATAGAAGTAGATGAGGACAAACCAAAATAATATTGTAATTTGTCAATCTGTGATATTGTAAATGCAATAATGGTCACACAGTGTTTATCATTAATCAACGAACAATGTTCATAACATTGCAAATTATCGACTATTTTATGAATCGAAAATAAAATGAAAACCCGAACCAGATATTCCGGATGATTTATCTGATGCTAAATATTGAAAATGGTTGTTATATGCCTTCGTCGTCATAAAAAGACAAAACAATGTCTATTAATTTTTTTGAAGAAGAAATAAATGGTACTAGAATCAGAGTCTTCTGTCTGCCTTTCTTGTACCAACATCAAGGTTGACGCCATCCTGATATTTTTAAAATCAGTTTATGTTCGTTTAACAACAATTCCTCACGAAAAATTAAAATCTATACATTTTTGTTATCACAGACAACTACTTCATAAATAAAAACTGTAGAACTGGAAAATTTTTTACACATCTTGTGATTGTTCATCAGCCAAATTTTTTTTAAAAATCCCGCTTTGGCATTGTAAGATTTCAAAATGACCATATTTTTGGCAAATAGAACTAGCAATTTCTAGTATATATTTTATATGAAACAAAAGTATTGCTATGCAAACGTCAAGTTTCAAAACCACTCCGACATACAACTACTATAAAGATGCTGGAGATCCTTATTGATAACATTTATGTTGTCCTCGGATTCCAAGTTTTCCAACCAAAAGTTTGAATTCCGATGGACACTTATTGTATTCCTTTATAAGCTTACCTGTTTTTATATTCCAGTGAAGCGGAATTTATTGAAAGAATTCTACATAAGAATAGGGAAAAACACTATAGTTCTTGCCTTCAATTGGACATTCAGATATATCTACGATGTTTCATCAATTAACAATAGTTGTGGACTCGATTTATGTTAAAAAGTATGTTTTAGTAGTAAGAACTTATGTAACTCTATTTTAGGAAATTAAGGACTAAAGCACAAAGTTTATGTTTTTATTTTCTATTGTTTTCTTAATCTCACTGTATAATTTAAAGCTCTCTATTTATCATAGTCAGTGGTTGTCACTGTGTGTGTGTGTGTTGTGGGGGAGGGGGGGGTGTAAGCTGCTTTCCTCTACTTTTTAAGCTTTATATAATATCTTTATATGTTCGGCATTTCCATCAAATTAACAGATGTTAACATTTTCTTAGAAAGTCTCATGTTGCAAGCTACCTACTAAAATTCTATGATTTATTTAAAATAAGTATTTATAAACAGGCCTATTTTTAGGTCACCTTAGTAAACTCAGGTGACCTATTACAATCTGTTTTTGTCTGTCGTGTGTTAACATTTGAACATTTTCAGCTTCTTCCTTGCAAGCGCTCAACCAATTTCAACCAATTTTGGTACAAAGCATCTACGGGTGAAGGGGAACAAAATTTGTAAATTTTATGATATCCCCCCTTCTTTTTTACTCCTGGACATCAAGCAGTCAAACTGTTGGCATGATTGTAATGAGCACTGAGTCATCTACCTTAATTATGAAATTCATGGCCCCAAGGTCAGGGGTTCTAGTACTAGAGTTGGTCCATATAGCTCTTTGGAATTAATCAACAATTTATGATGAAATAAAACTTAAGATAACATTTAGAAAATTTTGAAATGTGTAGCCCCTGGGTTAGTGGTACCTGTGGGGTGGGGTACACAACTGGTGGTTTTAAAATGGAATTGCATTTTATCTTTATTACTCTGATCCACCTTTGGGTATTGAGTAACCAAAGTAAACATGCTAAGTGTATAATTATGATAAACAATGGTGCGTCTTTCAAAATTTGGAATTTCATGGCTTTTTGTTTAAAACACGAACCAAATTCAATTGAGTGAAAGTTGTTACATGATACCTATTAGGTCTATGGGCCTCTAGTTGTTATTCAAATAAAAAAATATTTTGATGACAAGTAGAATGAAAGAAAATTCCTTAATTTATTCTGAAAATCAGGAACAATTCTATACATACATATTCAGGTACATTTAAATAAATTCAAGTTTGTTTATTTCATTATCCCTAGTCAAGTGTTTAAAAGAGGCAACTTTAATAAACTAATGATATTTTACACTTGATAAATTTTTAGATTTCATTTTAAATCATTCTGATAAAAAAAATGCTTAAAATGTGAAATTAATCAAACAAAGGCTTGTACGATTTACAGTCAACTCGTACACAAACCAAGTCGTACACAAACCGACTCGTACACAAAAAGTCAACTCGTATACAAATCAAAAGTCAACTCGTACACAAATCAGAAGTCAACTCGTACACAAACTAAAATCATTCCTACATAGGTTTTCCTATGTGATTTATGGTATAATTTTCTCAGTGAACAAAAATTGAGGAGTCAACTCGTACACAAAGGTTTTTCCTGTATATTTCAATCAATGTTATGCCTCTGAATTTACTTATAGTCTATACCATATGTGCAGATGGATTTTTTTTCCACAAGATTTTGAATTTCCCTTAATTAGATCAGAGGTGTCAACTTGTACATATTTTTGTTGTATAAATATTTATTTGATACATAAATGAGAAGTCCATTTTTTTATTGTTCTGTGAATTTTATTATATATCTTAAATGATATATAAACAATTTGATTAAATTTTCTAATTGTTAAATATCACCACAACTAATTTTAATCATGGTAATACGTAAATTTTACATTTTAAAAATAGTCTTCTTTCATACAATTTTAAGTAATATATAGATATAAATATGATAAAGTTAGAAAGTTGGAAATTTTATGGCACCATAACATATATTTATATATATCGTGTAGATAGTAAATGCGATCGAAATACATCGTAAGATTTTAATGGTATTTCGTATGCAATTTCCATAAACACTGACAAAACCTATCAAATTTATTTAAAAAGTTTTTAAAAATTTTAGTTTTACTACTGCAGGATAATTACGTCTCTCGATCGCACTTTGGTGAAGTTCAAAGAAGGGAGACATTTGGACCAAATTAGGAGCATATCGTAATTAGCGTTTGTCATAGATCCAAGAAACCGTCGCGCTTGTGTTGGTTTAACATTAATTATTAGAATTCCTTAGATTTAAAAAGAGAAGTTATTGCCATTATTTAAAGTATTTATGAAACAATTTTAAAAATTAACACTTCTCTTCGTCCTCATTTTATTTTTTTCTAGATTATACATTATTCATAGAAAAATAATTCCTAACAATTGTAAATAAAATGTTGTGTACGAGTTGACTTCTGATTTGTATACAAATTGACTTCTGATTTGTTTACGAGTTGACTTTTTGTGTACGACTCGGTTTGTGTACGACTCGGTCTGTGTACGAGTTGACTGGACACCGCTTGTACTAGAACAGCATTAGGGACTTTGTCAATCCAATTAATATTTAATGTTAGATACTGCCTAAATCTAACAACATCCTGTAGAGTGTCACGTCAGAGGTCAAATTCTATTAACCAATCAAATAGTCAACTGCAAAATTATTGTATTTCATATATTGGAACGAATAAGTCTAGAGTTGTTTTGTATTTGACATCGGACACGACCTTTTATGGGATGTTTTTAGATGTTGTGTAGTGAGTATGCGAGAGGATCTAACATGTTTTATTAATTTAGATTGGGATTTTGTTAAACTATAATTTTATATATTTTCAATAGGTTGAAGTAACTGATGAGCAGATCAATCCAACTTGAAAATGATATCATTTCTCCAATGATGAAAACAAGTCTCTCTGTACTCAAGCATTGATATTTTTAAAGTCAACTGAAACTGGAACAGGTCATACATGCAGACTACAGTGATGTGTTGCACAGTTCCTAAATCATGCAGCCACCACTAGCATAAGCATGATAAGTGTAAGTGGGTAATCAAAAAATGAGAACCACTCAAGGACTTTTCTGTTGGTTGATGATGGACTACAAACTGAATTTTTAAAAAAGGAATCCACCTTGGTGCTTATTGGCTACTTATGATGTGAACTTGTGCATTTATTATACCAAGTAATTTTACATATCCTTGATAATACTAGAATTGCATAAACCAAATTCAGGTTTATTTGATTGATTGCAATAATGCAGTTCTAAGTTCCTCTCACAAGATTATATCTCTGATGTATGAGACATCATTAAATGCAGACATTTTCTCTGTCCTCCTGTCGTGATTTGAGGTGCTTGGACTTAGCTGTGAAAATGTTCATGATGCAAGAGAAAAAAAATGTTCAACCTGATGTATGTAAATGTTGATAATAACATTAAATATTCTTTGATAACTAGTGTTAGTGTGTTGTTTTTTTTTTTTCCAATATGAGAATTCAGGGAGAAAATGACTTTTGGTTGAAAACCAGGGTTGTCTATTTATCATTATTATCAGATGTTTGTATAAAAGACAAAATCCCTGCGGCGTAGATGATAAAAATACATATAACATTGTAAACAACGAGGTCAATATGATGAAGCCCACTTTAAAAAATCTTCAATGAACGTACACTTGATAAGCAATTATCAAATACATGTTACAAGATAGTGTTATATCACAAGATGACATTTATCATAATTTGATCTTACAACTTACGGTCGCCAGTTTCGTGAAAAAAGTTTAAAACAGGGGAATTACTATACGTGATATGAATAATTAGTACGATTTCTTGGAGGAAGCCGTTTAAACGAGTCATAATTTTTTTGGAAACAATATTTAGATAGCAGCATTTTTGTACTAACTTATGTACTTTCAGGAAGGAAAAAGTACAATTTTAATTACATTGATTATTTTAAGATAAGAAATATGGCATACATGTACATAAATGATAAACAAACCATAACGGAAAATAAATGATACACACTTACAATGAACCTAGGTTAGAGTTGTTGGAAAAAGCAAAATCTTTAATTTGCTGAATTTTGTTGACAGACAAGTCTCTGAAAAAGAAAAAATATATATATATGATGTTAAGTTGAAATAACTGCATAGTGCCCAACATCAATTAAAATGATATGCATATGATAAAATGGACTTAGTATATTATTTGAAATTTATATAAATTAACAAACTTTTCATTTTTTCTAAAACTGAAATGTAATACTTTTTTAGACAATTGTTTTTCTACCTAGAAATATGACAAGTGTAATAGATAGGACGAGGAATTTAATTTGTTCAAACATAAATCTAGAAAACCGTTCCTATTACTGACACCTCCATCCTTTGTTCCCAACTACTCAGATTCTATGCTGGGTGTGGTTTTGGTTTTGTTAGAAAGAGAGAGATAGAGATTGTGTTTTGTACATATATTTTGCTATGAAATAGAATATATATCTTGACGTATGGCTGCATATACACAATCTACCCTCTTTTTGCGTTTCCTTTTAACATATTTATAAAACCAGAATACGTTTTTTTTCCTCTAACATTTATTGCTATTCTTCAAGGATTACACTACTTGTAGCATCCTCCTCTGGACCTTTATCCCATTAAAGTCGATTCTGGTGCATTCCACTCCCTGCCTTGTGTAGTGTTTTATGCAATTTATATCAGTTGTGTTGTATTTAAATTTGTATGAAGAATACCATCTTCGATTTAACGTATTTAAACCCAACATTTCTACCAAAGTCTGCATGCATATTTAACCAAAGAAAGAAGGAAATGCTCAATAATTCAACATCATACAAGATAGCAGTACATCCTTTTCCACTCTTTTCGCAACAAAATAAATATTAAAATGAATTAAACCTTCTTCCACCTGAAAAGGAAATGACGTCATACTTACAGCGCTTGAAGTCGTTCTAGCTTGGCCAGAGCGTCCTGTGGAATCTCAGTGAGATTATTGGCGTCCAGTCGTAGAAATAACAACCCAAACAGGCCATCAAAAGCACTACTGGATATAGAGGCGATCTTATTGGCATCCAAAAACCTAAATAAATAAATACATGTATTAGAAATCTTTATACAGTTAGTTTTTTTGGCATCCCCTTATGGGGAAAACTCAAAAGTTTCTTGCTTAGATTTCAAGCTGCGCAGGTCAGATAGGAAACATAAAATGTATTTTTTAACTAAATTAATTATCTTTACGTTTATTTCACCACATAAATCAGGTAGTAAAACTAATAAGAAGTCTGATTAGGTATTATTACTTCGCCTTTTAAGTTTAAAATTATCTTAAACGATATTTTAATTAAAGTTTAATATCTTTGATATGATGAAGAAAAAAATGCAATGAAGAAGAAACAAATAAAATTAACTACTTTACCTTACATCAGTATCTTTGTTATTTTATTCATTAGCTTATTTTATTGATTTTATTTTATTTTATATATTTTTATTTTATCATTATTATTTGGGGGTGGTAGGGGTATTTTCATCGCCGTTGTTGTTTTGTTCATATTCGCCTTTAAAGGTTATAAGGAATATAAATGGTTAAATATGAAAAAAACAAGCAATGATCAATATCAAAATCCAATGAACAATGTAAATAGTGAACAGAACGTTAACCCTGGATACACCACAGGTGGGATCAGGAGCCAAGGCAGGGTGAGAATCCCTACTGTATTTTATTAATTACACTGACGCGAGCACTAGGTATCAGGTAAATGGAGTACCCAACAGTCAAATTTAGAAGAAAAAAATCAATGACATAACAAATGGCATGCAACATGTCTCACAAACAAATCGCTAGGCTGTATCTACAAACAATTTTTAAGTCATGATAAAGACCATATTATATGCAAAAGCTGACATTAAACGGAGTTGTGGAAATCCTTATAACATCAATTTATATTTACATTTACTTTGTTTGACCCTAATAAAAAGCATTATATAATTACAAGTGATAAATACACATAACACACAAGACCAAATTACCGAAGTCTGTCTGGCGTATGAATACAGGGACTACACCATTACAGTTTAAACAAAGCGAAAACTTTATGTCTTTTATACCATTCATTTGTATTTCTTTGTTGCAAAATAAAGTTTATCATTTTTAGATTGAAAAAAAAGAAAACTTTGATTATTGTTATCTGTTTTATTGTGCACTATTTTCGTTTGCGGATTTTGGCTTGTGCGCAAACAAACTCTGGAAGGAAACTTGGATTAAGCTGTTCTATACGCTGTTCTATAAATTGCAACTTACATGAAGGATAAGGAGGGAATTTTAATTAAAAAAATTTAAATTACGGACAATACAGGGGCTATAAAATGTAAATATAAGCATTGAATTATCATTTTTTGAAAGATGCAGTCTCATAACTGCAATGGTCTGTTGAAACAAATTTTCATAACGCGCTAACGCGCGTTACTCAATTTGTTTGCACACACCATTGCAGTTATGAGACTGCATCTTTCAAAAAATGATAATTCATTGCTTAAATGTCTTAGTAGCTTGCGTCAGTTTAAAGAGTCGTTCTTAGATCATGCTCTTCGTATTGAATTATTTGGAAGAAGTAAACACAATATAAAGATGTTGTTTGGATATTACGATATATAAACCAGGAAAGGATTGACGATTGAAAAGCTGGCCATCCTGTTTGTCTGGCCTTTTCGTTATAAGTTTGCCTTTATCGTAAGTCTCAAAAACATCAAAATAAAACAGATTTGACTGACTCTTCTGTTTCTTTCAATTCGAGTTCACTGGTATATGTCGAGCTGACATATGAATGAAAGTAACAATAATTATTTGATAAATTATTTTATGGAAATGTTCCGTGGAAGGCTACAACAAGATTTTTTTTCTTCTCGTGTAGACGACAATGATAAAAAACCATACATTTTTTTTTAAATTATATGTTTCATGTATTTGTTTCTTTATTTTTATCTATCTACAAAGATATAATGATATTTTACCTTCAAAACCCGAAACTCTGTCTATTTCCGATACAAATAATGTTCATTGGATCACCGTTAGTGGTTCAAAATTGACTTTTTCTAATGGTTCTTTCACCCGAAACGCAATTTTAAGTATAATTCAGAATCAAACCTTTCTTATCTTGTAGATTAAAATAAAGCAATTTGCACTTCATGTAATTCTTAACAACTGGTCATCACTAGTAAGGGATGCTTACTTCTTCTAAGCACCAGGTCCCATCTTTAGAAATCCCAGGGGTCTGTCTTTTATGCCTTCTTAACATATGTGTATTGTTTATAGCTTTTTAAAAAAGATCGATCAATGTTCTTAATCTCCACCTTTTAAATAAAAAAAAAATGGAATAACTACCATAGACTATCATATCTTAATTACGTTTTCTAGGAAGCATCGCTTTATCTTTGTAAATTATTATAAATGTTGACATTTCCAAACGCATGCATTGGAATGAATAAAAAAGAAATGAATGGAAATTTGGAAATAAAATATATCCATTATACTGAACGTAATGTACGTCAACTCAACAGTAATGTACGTCAACTCAACTGATCTTGGAAGATTATTGAAGTGGGTGCTTTTCTGCTGTGTCATTAGTGGTCTGGGTGATACTTGTAATAGTACACTATATGACTTTGATCTTTCCGTCTTCAATTATCGTATAGATACCAGAACTTGGTATATTAAAACACGTGAACACATTTCCTTACAAAAATCACGACTGTCTTTTATAAAGGTAATTCAATAACATTAAATCTAAAAGTAAGATCATTGATTTTCATCTGTTGGTAATCTTATATAAATGGAACTAAAAAGTGTTCACAGGAAAGGTTTCTATAACATCAATATCTCCCGCCGTTAGTTTAAATAGAATGTACACAAGGTTTGTTACGGTTACGGTTCTGCTGGCCTCTGAAAATTTGCTGAAATTGCTTACAAACACTGAGTGTCAGTCTATAGAAATACTGCTGCTATGGTCTTCATAAGCATTCGGGTATTTTCTACATGTGTATCAGATGTATTTTAATTTCTAGGTTGCCCCTATTTTTCTTCGAGTTTCTTGGTAAAGTGATACCTATATCTTTTCTCTTTTTTTCATTCCCTATTTGATTTATCTAATTCAACTAGAAATGAAAAAAATCGAAAGTGTAACACATCCCGACAAATTTGTTTCAAGTTAGTATATTTTACAAGAAAAAGGACAATAATGGTAATATGACACCAACATGTGAAGCATTTTATTTCTAAACTGCTCTTATTTTAACATTCTTCAACCTTTAGATATATCGACTACGTTTATCAGTTAACAAACTTCATTTTTTTCATTTCTACGTTTATTCGATAAATCCCTAACCATTAATGCCTTTTTCAAGTAAAATATCCAAATATGAAACAGATGTGTCAGACTCTGTGTTATCTTTATCGTATCGACATAAGAATGGAAATTCCAATTGTTACATAGTAATTGATATTGCGTCGTCGATATATCTAAATGTCGAATTTAAGGCCACAGCAAGTGTTTTCTTCTTCTCAAGCATTAGATTATGCACAAATTCTGCTTCATATGAATACAAAAATAGGTCCATTTATAACGGGCCGCAATAAGGTACCCATGGGAATTCCAATAGATTGTTGGAAGAACTGGTCTCCAAAACCAACAAAGATATTGTCAATCAGAAAGTCAAGCATCTTTTTATGTCAACTTCAGTGAATCAGAATGTTTTTATCAGAATGTTTTTTAACAAAATAATTTTGCAAATATCCAAGGTACAGACCCTAAACCGTGCTACTACACCTCAGAAACAAAGTAAATTTACGACGTCCAATTTTATTGAAAAAGCAGTTTTCAATTATATCAAAAGGCCTGGACTTTAATCAATCATGGGAAATGGTTTTGTATAAAGTTAAAAAGTTGTAAGTTTTTAAGATGTTGATTTTGGTAAACTCTTGTGATTTCAAATTGTCCAAAAGTTCCCTGGAATCTTAAGGTATCCACATCTGATATACAACACTTCTTGAATATAATGTTGCACAGTTATCTTGAAGTTCCTTCTTCACTACTGTTATTATCTTCGTAAGGAGTATAGAAAGAGGCTTGGTTGAACATGTACTGGAACCCGCTATGTATTTTTGCTTGTTAGGATTCTTATGAAGTTTCGGAATCCAATATATATAATTGTGTATATATGGTAGTTCAAATTCAATTGTGGTTCTTTGGGATATTAAAAATATGCCAAACTGACATGTCATATCTCTGTGTATCGATGTATAAAATCTATTTATTATATGCTAAACGTTTAGCCAGTGTAGATATATTATACAATTATTGCTGGTTTTTGAGGTCAATACAATGATTTAGCCATCTGAGGAGACAATATTCACCGAGCCCGAAGGGCGAGGTGAATATTGTACTTCGAAGATGGCTAAATCATTGTATTGACCGAAAAAACAGCAATAATTGTTTTATCATATGATTCACTGATAAAATGATACAGCTCATTACTTGTTTGCATTTTATTAAGTCCTAGCCAAATACAAGAGAGAAGCAGAATTAAAATGTGAATAAACCTTACCAGTCGTATCAATTTGAAATGTTTATTTAAAATCAATTTTAGTTGCCATGAAAGAAATCTATAATGTCAGTCTTTTTTATAGGATATATTTTGAAAGGAAGGAGTATTATCAGGAGTATTATCAGGGAAAATCGACTGCCAAAAAGTAAAAGAAAAATTGTTGTTCAGTAAAAGTGTTGGAGGAGGGGGGTGTTTTGTTCACATGAAAATAAAAATTAGTCGTTTAAATAGCTTTCTAAAACAATTTGTATCAATTTGGAATTTCCCAATCTAATTTTAGATAAATGTAGAGGAAATAAATCCTTGTATTGACCTAGAACGTCACGTGCAGGTCAATACAACGTAATATTTTTCTAACATAGTTGGATCTCAGCTAATCAGAGAGATGAAAATTATTTAATCATATAATAAAAATGATTATTTTATTACATGTAATTATATATTTCTCTTTTTTTGTCAAATATTTCATGCATTATCATCCAAAGTTATATATTACATGTTTACACAAATTTATATTTTGAAGCCAGTGGTAGATCGGGAAGGGGGGGGGGG
>PRKT01000063.1:1661997-1698870 GCA_003671525.1 Saccostrea glomerata | reverse complement strand
AAAAAAATATTCAAAAAGGCGACAAAAGATTACAGTGGGAAAAAAGTGTAGCAAGGCCTAGAAAGTTTAAATATCATTGTAAACAGCACGTGGGTTCTGAATATTTTCTTTTTGTGTGCTGAACAAAGACCAATGAAGACACACCCATATATCTATCAAGTGAACCAATCAGACACCGTTGAATTTTTCAGAAATAGAAGAATTCTTCACCATGAAGAATCAATTCTTCGCGAGAAATGGAAGCATTTGATTGGCTGAATAAGTAGGTTATGTTCTAAATCAAGTTTACCAACTTTATCCAATAATTTGGGTTTGGCGACTTTTATCATACATGCAGTGCACGAAATAGGCAATTTTAAAGCTTTGGTATGCTTCAGTGAGTCGGGGTGACCATCGTTTTATTTGACACAGTCTCTGAGGCACCAAGGTGTATCTGCTCTCAAGGTTGTGATAAGTTGTATCATTCAGAAAATATGCTGCGATATTAAATTATCAAAACTAATGAAATAGAAATGCAACGAAAGGGAGTTCTGCGAATAAATCAAACCAGAAGCGAAGAAATACATCAACATGAAAATCATGCATTTCATCCCCTATACATAGAAGCTACTAATCCCAGGGCCCCAGTAAGTTAACTGAGATAACCTCAACTAATTTTTAAACGACACATCCTAAATATATACAGGGTCTATCTTCTAAAATTTTTGATGGTTCTAAGCCTCTTAGTACATGTAGTACTAGTCTTCAAATTATTTTTGTATAAATTGTTTTGAAAATAAATAGCTCCAGATTCAGAAGTAGGTCATTGTGACCTACTTTTCAATTTACACTTTGAGACGCATGATATATCAAATGTCCTAGGTTCCACGGTATACAAAACAATTAATTTGAAAAACTGAAAAAGAATAGTTACACATAGTTGCAAAAGAACAAGAACATCACTGGGCTACTTTTAGCTCACCATAGGCTATAAATTAAAATGATTGGACATATTGATCAAAATGGACAAAAAACTGTATTTTTTTTTTTAAAAACCGAAGTTTGTGAGCCAACGCTCACTATTACCAACTCTGATGTGAATATACACTTTCATGTCAATATACACAAGGTCCATTGCGGGCAGATGCACAGATAAATAGTAAGTTGACATCAGATTCATACAAAAATAAATCCTACCATATGACATGCCTCAAAAAAGTATGTCCTAAAATTTCAAGCATCTCCAATGAGTAGTTGCTGACAAAACTGCTACGAAATATTGTGTATGGTACAGACTAGTCCGAAAAATCTGACGTTTTCCTGGCTTTTTTACGATTTTGATATTTTACATAGTCCGAAAAATCTGACGTTTTCCTGGCTTTTTTACGATTTTGATATTTTAACACGTCAGAACCGGCGCCATTACGAAAACTGGAAATTTCGCCATCTTCAACTGGAGTTGATTTTCGATACTTGTGAACCGAACTAAATACCGAAATCAGAATGTATCAAAAGCACAATGCCTCTAGTACTCACCAATATCGGTGAAAAGAAAATATCACTCCACATATAGTAACAGGACATGCAAGATTCTAAAATGCACGAAATGAAGAGAAATCTCGACAGTGTGATAAAACCTTTTTCAACGGATTATTTATTTCATAAATGAACCATAAAAACTATATTGGTAAGTTCTTTAAGTATTGTACTATTGATAACTTCTGACTTTGAAATTTAATTCAGTTCGCAAGTATCTAAAATCAACTCGAGAATGCCGCCTCCGGTTGGAGGTGGCGATTTCCCAGTTTACGCAATGGCGCCGGTTCTGACGTTTTCCTGGCATGTAAAATATCAAAATCTTAAAAGAGCCAGGAAAATGTAAGATTTTTCGGACTAGGCTGATATATACTTTGTCAATTTGTCCCCCAATCTCTTTTCGTCTGTGTTATTATGTAAATACAATAAATGAAAACATTTGAATATAGATATCTTCATTCCCTTAAGTAATGTTTATTAGCCCCAATGTCTTTTTGTTGCAAATTGTTTCTTTTGTGATTAGAGTTTGTATCTTTAAATTCTTCTGTTGCCATTCCAACAGAAACTTTTATGAAACTCTTTTATTTTAGTTAAAACTACCATTTTATTGCATTGTTGATTGATATGTTGTTAAGTAAGCAAGTGTTACTGTCTGAAATAAAACCGATCCTTAACACTTACAGGGCTTTTAGGTGTTTGTATCGTGAAAAGGCATGGTCTGGCAGCAAGGTCAAGTTGTTCATGCTCAGGTCTCTGGAAAATAAAAATAAAATGGTATCGTCCGCCTAACATTGCTTTTTTAATTCCATTTTCCATAAAGCCCAACAACATGTTTTTAATTCCAGCTGAATATTTGTTTGCTAAACTTGGTATGTAAAAATTAAAGATTGCATTTTGGGAAAAGTGCTCTTTCAATCTTTTCCTCAAAACAGTAAATGTAATCGATACATTTATAACATACTCTTTTACAGTGGAACTTATCATACTCAGATGACATTTTTAATGCAGTTCCGTCTTCCATTTTTTCTTAATTCATTTATTTTATTTTTTCTATTCATTTTACGTGTATTTTAATTAATTAATTAACAAAGTTCAGATTTCAGGACTGGTTCCAAAATTTTGAGCTTGTAATGAATCAATATAAAATGTTCAAATGAGTGGGTTGAGAATTGTGCTGGATACATACTAGAATGCATGGGTTATATTGAATGTAAATACAACACAAAAAACAAAACTAGCTCGCAATCAACATTCTGAGAATTTTTTCTCTAGGCTTTTTCACGGAGAAAAAGAACAAAAATTGCATCCAGAACTCCGTTTGCAAATGGTAAAAAGTCAATGTCTTCTTCCGTAAATATCAAGGTCAAGCATGGAAGATAAATGACTGTTTATTCGTTACTCTGTCTGTAAAATGATTAAAGGAGTCCCATGCCTTTATTTGTCAATACATGCAAAAATCTATTTTTGTAATTCGGATTGAATCGATGCAAGATCTGTGATTATAACCAAAGGAAACCTCCATATTGAAGCATATTATATTTGGTAACAAAGTCATCATAATGGTGGCTGAATTTGCGAATGCTTTGCTTTAAACGAAAAGGATGGAAAGCCTGTATCATCAACTTATTTGCAAGTAGTCCTCCTCAATTCAAAATTTCAAAGATTAATGGAATATCTCTTGTCTACAGAATCAGTTGGACAATTGAAAGACATATATTGAAAACACAATATGCAGGTGAAAATGAAAAATATAGGGACCTTGCAATGAATGTTTTTCTTTTTATAAATTTCTTAATCTATGTAGATAAGTTGTAAATCGGTTATTAACATCAATCGTCAGTAAAATTTCCTTTTATAGAAAAGATGTGGCAACTTCTGTCAAGTCTTTTTATTGAGTTCACTACTTATTTGTTGCTATCGAGCTTACATGAATGAAAATAACTCATTAATTGATAAAACGTCATCGATATGTAAAAACCACGTAGTACACGATAACAAAGAGTGAATGATAATTTTATTTCAGGATGATAAGGTTGGAATTACATATGTATTGTATTATCAGTACTAACTAACAGGCTATCTTATCTTAATACAAAATAATATATTATTGAAAAAAAATTTTATCCCAAAAACTCCTTTACTCTTCATGGCCTTTGGGTTTGGACGATGTCATGAAGAAATTTGATGTAGTGGATTGCTGATTCTGGTTCCTTCCTCTTATAAACCTTTCGATTTTTTGTAAAAAATTTGCTTTCTAGACTCCTCCAGAAATTCAACTGCCTCCGAATAAGAATCTAAACAACTAGACCACTAATATTTCAGAAAATAGCATATTAATATAAAACTGTTTTTGTGCTCTTGCAAGTCTTTGCCCTTCTCAAGCCTTTGCTGTTTTTTTGCCAAGTGCATCTTATTGTAAATTTGTTTTGAGGGTTTAAAGCAATGGATTCAAGTTTCATTATCTGTTTAAATTTCAGACAAACATGGATAAGTATAATTTTCGATTATTAAAAATAACTGTTTAGATATTCTTACATGCTGTCGTTTTCATTCATTTTTCAAAACATAGGGTTACCATTTAGTATTAAGCTTTATTACTGTCAAATGTTTCTTCAAAACAGTGTGAACTAGTACCAAAATGATGCCTATCAAATTTGCTATTAGTCTTATAGTCAATCAAACATAATCAGTGATAATTTGTTGAATATTCGCAAACAGTACATTGGTTGTTGTCAGTCCTTGTCGCCTAGTTAGAATAATCTAACTGTGTCTCGGTACAGGCCCTCACCACAAACCGGGTCCGTAGGACAATATCATTTTAACGATAGAACATTCTATCTACTTGTCGCCAAGTCGCCTTGTTACCCATTTTTGATGCCCATTATATAAGTATTGTTCATTGAAATCCACCTGCTCATGTGTCTATAAAACAGGCATTGATTGCTGTGGTTTTTCACATTTTTTCAATTAATATTTCTTTGAGACTCTTAACAAGTTTTACAGCAGCTTTAATGAAACGTTTAATTTCACTCTAGTTTACTGATTCTTTAGCATTCATTTTTTAATGCAGTGTCTCGAATAGCCCTTGTTTTCCAGCTTCCCACAATGAAACTATGTGATGGTCACATAAACTGTTATCAATTTATTATAGATTTAATAATGAGAGAAAGTCAAGCTTAATATCATATGATTTCTATGTTGTATGTCATAGAGCTCAGGACATTATTTATTGAACAGCCCTCGTACATCAGGCATTAAGCGTCATTACAAAAAGAATTTTTCAGTACTGATAGGACTTGCTCATGTCGTTCTCAAGCTCAAGCAAAGAGTTTAATCGGTCCATGATTTGACACCCTATACACTGTTCTTCTGATCCCCGTGACGAGACAGAGAGCAATGACACTATCACTAAGTCGACTCTGCAGGGCGTAACACGTTTTAATGAGCCATGGAATGTCGACATAATCCCACCGTTAGATGATGAAAATTACAATCATGATTATCTCAATTTTGCAGTAAGTTCCTTTTTATTGATTTTCTATGCACTATATCTTTTTTTCTGATCTTTACCCTAATGACTCAATTATTGGCAGTTTGTTTTATTAATTTATTCTTGTTTTATAAAAATATATGCTGTATCTAGAGCGACTATTTCTGTGATTTGGTGTGAGAATAAATTAAGAAGCTTAAGCAATCCTTTTTTTTAAATCATTGAATATAAATTTCAATGACCAATAAAAATAAAATGCATAGTCATTATACAAAGAAATCAATACTGTTGTTGTTTTTTTTGTTATTATTGACAGCAGAGCATCAATAAATAAACGACAAAGTGCATGTCAGAAATATCGACAAGGCCCGATTCAAGAAACATGGCCAATCTATAAGTAAATAGATCTCTAATCTTTCATCACAATCAATTACTGAAGGTATTGGGGGCGCAAAAATACGATTCTGATACAAGAAAGACGTTAAAACCGGCGATCTCATAGAGTTAATGTGCTCCGGGGAGTTAATTGGTGTCCTCCACCGATATTCTTTATAATCTTGATGTAATTATACTGAGATTACTATGAATACTGTAGGCCCTAATAGTTACGTCATTGTTTTCAGTAGCTCTAGCTGTATATTAGCCCAAAATTGTGTTACAGTACTAAAGTATTACACCGAGAAATAGGGTCAAAATGAGAATAAAAGGAAAGTTTATCATAATAGATTCGAAAAAAAAAATCGTACGCAATGTACTTTCAGAGACCCCTGCAAGGAATCACAATTGTTTCCGCAAATAAAAATTAAATCAAACATAGTCTTATTACAAAAATGTGCCTCAAATTCTTTTCTCTCCATTTACTTTTCTTTATTATTATTTTAAGTCATTATTTAAACATCGCATTTTCAATTAATATCAAATATGAGAATTATTAAATGTTCTTAAAATAATTGCAAGCTACTCAAAAGTATAAATTTATAAGCTTGTCTTTTTTTTCATAAGAACAATGATATACACTATTTGCTTACAAATTTTTTTCGTGCAATATACATGTAATATATATCAGAATTTTCATTTGTAAAATATTTTTAAAATTCTGTTAGACATTAAAAAACTTATACTAGTTTTATTTTATTTTGAACATTTCATTATTTTGCTGCTAAATATTGAGTAAACCTTTGAATGAAAGCTTGCAATAATTACCAGTGTTAGTCGGTTCCGACTTAAAAATGAGGTAAAAAAAGTCGGATGCAGACAAGAGCTGGGATTTGCAAGGGTAAAACATGATCATATTGAAACTTAATTTAGCAAGTGTAACAACCACTCACCAAAATAAAATAACGTTGTTTAAGCGAGTGTTCGAGGTTACCCAGCGGATACCTGCTTTTCTGAGAAGCTAATTTATCAAGAGTGAATGTTACTGTCAGTTCATCGGAAAGAGCCAGTGTATCTGCATACCTGTTTCAGAATTCGTTTTAAAGGCTATTCCAAACACAGTTTTGATATAATGGCTTATTAAATCAAGTACATGTTTAAATGTGCGGTGGTTTCTTCAATAATATGCATTATACCAGAAGATTTTGTAAATAATTAATTATTCTGCCAGTATCGTTTTTCTCTCTGCTTTTAGCAATGCAGTTAAAACTATACAGATTTTTTATTATTTCGTTTAATAATTGTAATTTCCCCAGAAAAACGCTTAAAATAACTGAAATACTTACAGCTTTTTAATATCAGCAGCCATCGTACTGGGAATGGTGGTCAAATTCTTTCCCGAGCACTCGACAGTTTCCGGGTAGGAACAAAAACATGGTGGGGGACATACTGATTCAGATATCCCTCCAGACATCAGTAGCAGGGTTAATAAAATTAGCACCTCCAGGATGCAGAGATGCATGGCGAAGCTATGTTTGAAGTATTTCCATGCAGTGGTTTAATCTGGTAAACCTGGACAGCAAATGGGGACAACGGGGAACACAACAAACGGAAAATCTGGATCTAATCGGGTACAGACAAACATTTACCCAGTATTGCACTCGGCATAGAGATAACACAGACTTTATCTTCGTTTTATCTGCTCCTCAAATACAGAGAACTCGATTTGCCAGTCTTACGTTGAACATTGTAAAAGATAAAAATTCCCAATACAGAACAGCCGGACATTTTATCTGTTTAAGAAGAGCTACTTTTACAGTGTAGAGTCCAAGCGGAGAAAACTATGTTATTGTACTCTCTGCCTCTCTCAATTCTCGAACTACTCTCTCTGTCTATTAGTCCATCTATCACTCTGTTAGTTTGTCGGTCCATCCAGTACTCTGTCCTTCTTTCACTTCGTCCACTATTTTGTTCATCGGTCATTTCAAGTCCTTCCAACACTCTGTCCAGTCGTAAGTCAATCTAACACTGTCTCTCTGTTAGTCCTTCAATCAACCTTTCTGTTTGTCAGTTCATCCGTCACTGTCCGTCTGTCAGTACATCCATCTCACAGTCCGTCTGTAAGTACATCCACCGCACTGTTTGTTTCTCAGTGCACCCACTAAGCTGTTCGCTTGTCAGTACACTCACCATTGTTCACTTCTTACTCTTTCCCTCAGTCAGTTTGTCCGCCACTCAGTCTGTCTGTCTCTGTCTGTTCTTTCATCATTCCATTCTCATTATCCATAACTCTATTAGTCTGTCAGTATGTTACTGGTTGCATGTCAGTCCATTTATCACCTTATCCATCGTCAGTTCATCCATCACTCTTTCCTTCAGTCAGTCCATGTTCTACTTTGTTCGCCTGTCAGTAAATTTATAACTGTCTGTCTGTCAGTTCATGCATCACTTTGTCCGTTTGTCAGTTCGCCAACCCCCCTGTCCCTCTGACAGTCTATCTGGACAGCATTCTATCAGTCAGGTAGGATGTAAAATTACGGATTTTTTTTTACACAGATAAACGTGTGATATTTTCTCTATACTAAACTTGTCTATGAACGCTAAAATTAATTTTATGAACATAGAAAACATTGTTAAATTGAAAAGAGAAAAACATGCTCGTAAAAAATCAAACAAGTTTTATTTTTGGAATGCACAGTAAATTGGAATTGACGCCTCATAGTACTACTCACTTAATTTTATACAGTATAAGGGACGCCTTTCTCCTTTAAGTTCTGTTGTCTCTCACATGAAGGAGCACGTGTCATGTTTATGAGTAAAATGGGATTGGGTTGTTTTTACGACAAATTTTATTCAAGCTCTTCGTGTATTAAAAACATGCTGGGAATGGTTAAATATGGAAAACAAATTAATCTTTACATTTGCCGTGGATGAAATGATAAGAAATTTGGACAATTTTGATGTTATCTCTTCAAAAATGAAAGATTCTTGTTAAGAATATAGCCGACAAAACCAACAAGTTACCCTTCAAATACATTTTGGTAAAAGATCTACTATATTAAGCATAAGTTAGCCCCAAAAAAATAACAGAGTTATTATCCTCATGAAAAAAGTTTTAAATTCATATAGAGCAACGTTGGTAGCCAAACAATACTCTTTAATTATTTAAGCCCTTCTAAATCAAATCATTCCGAAATCAGCTTTCCAATAATTAATCTACTAAAATGTAAAATCTAATGAATCTTTTAAAAAAACATGTGCATTTTATTTTTTTAAAAATCTACTTCTGGTATATAAGGGCGAAAACAACCAGATATAAAATAATCATATTGCTATATGAGTTGTTCGTGAACAAGTAACGCGTAACGCACTAAATTTCGTTCCCAAGTAACAATTTATATGATGATGACATAAACTTTTCTATCGTCAACTTCCCTTACTTCGTATGCTGAAATATTGTATTATCAGTACTAACTAACAGGCTATCTTATCTTAATACAAAATAATATATTATTGAAAAAAAAAGCAAAAGAAAAAACATGAAAAGAAAATTACACTAAAAGGGTTTTCTGGCATTACGGCAGATTATTGTGAAGACCGGGGAAGCAAAAAAATTAAACTTCAACTACAGCTAGGGCTAGCTGTGTTTTTGAAGAACATGTATTAATTATTTACATAGCAGATCTAGACTTGCAGTTCTACACCGATCTTATTTTTTATTGAGTCATCTTTAATGAATGCCACAGAAGTTCCATACTAGCGATTTTCAAGCAAGGGGCTTTCCAAATTTGTATATATGATCTTTTTCTATTCCCAATATAATAAACCTTGTGTAGATGAGACCTTTTTTCAATGTTTTTTTCATTACCAGCATTTGGCATATATGAGCAACACCTCAATTTGATCTTTCTTTTTTTAATACTTCATCCACTACGGCTTCAGTTATCAATCTTCGCTTTTTTTGCTCAAATAAATCAACAGAAAACAACTTGTTCAAGATCCATTGCTTTTATGTCAGTAAATATAGTCTGGATTACAGATTAAAGCTTGGAAATCCTAGATATTAAGACTTCTCACGGAATTGTGTCATCGATATTGCGCTTTTATGAACATTTTGTACGAACGATGTAACCTCAATTCACATTTCTCTCATCCCGGAAATCTACAATGCACACCCGGACGTGACGTCATATGATAGGGTGTTATAAAATAATGGTTGACAAATGATAGCAGGCGAACTGTAGGAGAAACCTATAAATATCTTAAATTAAAGGAAGGATGAAAATGCTAAGCGGTCTGTCACATAATTCTAGTCTGACTCCCGATAAATTTTATTTAATACAAATCAATAAATATTGATTTAAAGTCAAATTTATTAGTTCAGATCAATTCAAACACGGTTAAGATATAAATTTGATATATTTTTGGAATCACTATTTTAGCAGTTAATTTTTCGTTACGACATTTCAAACTTTGATCGCTAATTTAAAAGTAGATTGTTGAATAGATGTGGATCACACTGTTATGATAAAAAGTAAATAAGGAAGAAATACAGTTACCGACCTGGGACTATAAAAGTCAACAATAGTGGGTGTAATATAAAGTTACAAATGGTGAATTGTACAATAACTGAGACTTACTGTTTATTGTACCGATGATTAATGTATTGGTACATTGAATTGATAAAATTGTATGGTTACTGAGTGCAGATGGAATAGTTGAATATAATGGATTGTAAAGTAACAGATGGATTATTAGTATCAGAAGGTGGATTAATGAGATACAAATATGGAATCAGGTTATCGGCAATGGCAAACAGTATAGTTACTGCTGAAAAGAGTAGATATTAAATATCTTCTACAATTTCTGGTAATAAAACGTAAATGTAAATAACATATTGATAGGCATCGGGAAAAAATCAGCTGCTTTATACTGGAACAAAGGTCTGTTGTGATTAATTTGTCCATACCGAACTATGAAGCTGTACGAACGAATTACTATGAAATCGTAAATTTTCATGGGGGTTAACTTTCGTTGTTTTTAGGTATGAAGAGATGTTTGTTTATTTAACGTCCCTACGAGAAATATTTGGACACCATCCCTTGCCAGTGAGAGACTGTACTAAGGTACTTTAAGCCTCTGAACAGAGAGGGAATAGTTTTTATAACGAGCACCTATTGCGAATCGGGAACCAGTATATACGGTCTCATCTCTAGGATTTGAACCTGCGACGTAAGGTTAAAAATCCTTCCTCTGTGACTCTAGATCAAATGTTCTAACCACCGCGCCACGCGGGCAACACTTTAACTTTTAGGTATGCAATTTGTATTGGTTCAGACACATTATCTGCTCGGGGCACAGAAAATTATGATTTTCAAAAGCTTATCTTTAACATTTCTGAACTGAAAATCGATGTAATACTTTCTTCTTGCAAAATTTAGATGTTAGAATTGTTACGCTGTTCACGATTTTGACTTTTATAGGAAAAAGGACACAAATAATATGCAATCAATCAAACTACATTATACCGTAGAAAGGCTTTTAACAGTTTCGTTTGAAGTCGTCAGTATTTAGCAAAATTTTACGATCTTAATAATGATTTTGGTTAAAAGTACAGCCTATATCCTCGAGTCCAGGTTCAACTAACATGTTTCTTAACAATTGGTAAGCCACTGTATTCAAACTAATTTTGACTATCAATTACTACGATTACCTCAGCAATCCTTTGTTATATTCTCCCTTTATTGCAGTAGTAAAAAAATCACAGAATAGACTTCAGACTTGTCATAGGTTTTATATATAAAGTTTTGTAAATGTGTCAACATTTCAAATATAAAGAGCATCATTTGGTTATTGCAAACAAGAATATGATGACGTTTGCTCATACAAATCTGATCATCATAAAATAGAGAAATAGAATAATAACAAAGAAAGAGGGAAAACGCAATCAATTGTGTCGTGCAGTGTAAAAGATTTCAGAGTTTTATATCCAAACACGAATCCATTCCTGATCTTTATTAACAGTATTCCTCCCTTTTATTAGAAATAATTTAAATTGTCATATCTTCCAAACACAGACCGTTGAATTAAAATCGTTGAAACCTCTTAAAGACAAAAGGGTCAATAAAAATGTTCCTTTTTCATACTTATGATATAAAATCCACATTTCATAATAATGAAACATGAATTAAATTTGAAGATGACGTACATGCAGTGATCATTCTCAAAGGTTCGTTTAACTATAGAGTTTGTAAGCAGAGTTAACATGAACCTTTAAAATTTTAAAAGGTAGAATTATGTGGCACGGAGGAGTAAGCATCCCCTGTGGACCGATCAGATACACTGTGTGCTCCTTAGCTTTGATCGTGCAAACGGAAAATATCATAGACAGACTCAGTTTAAGTAAAGGCCTAAACTTTAAAATGAAAGACGTCAAATGGGATTCGGCTTCACGACAAAATGTGTTTGCAAACGAGATCATTGTATCGATCAGAAAATTGCGAAATGTTGAATTTAATGGAAATGATCGTTGACAACCCTTTATCATCAATATATTTGTTATAAGACTGCTTCGTTTTAGAAATTGATTATGCAGTGTTTGTAGGGCATGCACTTTCGTATCGAATTAACTGGGAGACATAATGTTAAACTTCATTTTACCAGAAGGTCTGTCTTTAGAAAACAATATAGATGCCGTAAAAGTGAAAAAATTTCGTTGGGCATTGAATTCCAATAATTTTGTTGTTAACACTTATAAACGAAATTGATTCCAAAACGAAATTTTCATATAACTATATATGGAACAGGGTTGCTTTCGAAATGACGATATATAAAGCCCATGAAATCGTTTAAGACAATCAATCAACGAAATTTGATCCCCACGAATTTGTGATTCTATAGTACTATCAAAGAGTAAAAGTAATTCAATAAGATGTAATACATGTAGTTGAGTTTTATTGTGTATTTTTTAAAGATCGTATTGTATAACATTTGAGTGTTGCTCTCAATTAAAGTAAATATTTACGGCGTTGTAACCCATTTTTGATAAGATAATATTTGATATAAGTAGTCGAGAAATAATACACGACCTTCTTTTTTGTCTTATGACATGATTTCAAACATGAGATGACATTTTATTTCTAGAGTCGCATTTTAAGAATTATAAGTAAAGTCAGATTTGATTAGGACCGTGCAATTAATGTATCTTTTTGATTAAACCCATATGTCGGATCTTAATCCTGTTTAGTATACAATGAACACGTCCGAGAGCGGTAAATAACCCTTGTACCTATTCCAAGAAAGCCATAAACTACCCATGTAATGTGTCAACTTTCGGAAGCGTGCGTTGTATTTCTGACTTAGTATGTCATGTCTTGATTAGTTGAATTCTGACTGATCTCAAGCTTATTTCCGCCGAATGTGCCGCCATCTTGGTGCTCTAATTAATTTTTTCTAAGACCCCCTTAGTTTTTTTAATCAAGCCTTATGTATCAAATTTCTTTGTGATTTCTTGATTAATTATTCTTCAGTTAATTGAACATGCCTTCAACGAAAGTTAACCCCCATGAAAATTTACGATTTCATAGTAATTCGTTCGTACAGCTTCATAGTTCGGTATGGACAAATTAATCACAACAGACCTTTGTTCCAGTATAAAGCAGCTGATTTTTTCCCGATGCCTATCAATATGTTATTTACATTTACGTTTTATTACCAGAAATTGTAGAAGATATTTAATATCTACTCTTTTCAAAGGTCGTTGCACTTCCGAATGATGTTTCATTAAAACACAATATACATACCAACTGTCAGTCTTATCATTATAAAAATTCAGCTAAACGTCTAATTTGATACCCATTAAATAAATCATTTCTGCATGGTTCTAATATAACAGAAAGTTAACATATTCTTTACGTTTCCTTTTTTAATATATATATATTCCGATCTCCGTGTTTAAAGTCTGTTGCAGGAATGGAAACCTTTCACGAAGCTTCATTTTCTGATATACATTTTAATTTCTCGGCAAGCTGTGTACATTCTTTATTTATATTTTCTACTGCGGCGTTTGTTAAAATGATCAAATCAATGGCAGGTCATAATATATAAGGTCATGTTGAAATCGATTCGTTGTAAAACATTTCTGCAGTTTATGTAATTGCTGTGATGTTCTTAACTTTTTGCCAAAGAAAGTAAAGAAAAAAATTCCCTGAAGGTTCGATGATGCAAATCAAAACTTTTGTTATGTGTAGAATGCTAAAACATCAGTAATCATGGATCTTGACGCTATAAATCTATAGTTGCATTAAAAAGCTCGTAAAAAACCATCTTTTTGATACCAACAACGTCACAAACAATGGATAAAATGAAAAGCATTCCGAAAAAAGTAATCCCTGTGTGCGGTCAGAAAGATGAAATAGTGGAATAAAGCGGTGTGGATGTCACTGTATGTATCGATGTTATCACGGAACTAACGCCAATTATTGGCAACAGTCTGAATAGACTACAAGTGCATGTTCTGTGCATCCATAACCAAAACGATCTAAAATATTCCGGGATATATGTGGTACTATTGACAGAGACCGGGGCAGAAAACGTGCCAAAGACAATTGTTCTTGACAGGCGAGGGAGATAGCCATGGAAAAAGATGCATCTCTTTTAGCTGAAAGACAGTTGTTCTGAATTGTTAATATTCTTTAAATCCCTATCGGTTTTTAGAGGTATGTGATGCTAACAATTCCTTTCTATCGGTTTTCACTGTTTGCTGTGACATTTACGTGACTACTACGTATATGCAATTGCTTTGTCAAAGAGAATGGAGAAGTGGATCGCATTGTGTCATCCTTCTTTTGTAGATTACCAAGGTGCTGGTCGGATACTATTTGTGACCCCCCAACTACTCTAAACTCCCTGTTTTCGTCAACTTCTTAAAATAAAATAAATGAATTAAGAAAAAATGGAAGACGGAACTGCATTAAAAATGTCATCTGAGTATGATAAGTTCCACTGTAAAAGAGTATGTTATAAATGTATCGATTACATTTACTGTTTTGAGGAAAAGATTGAAAGAGCACTTTTCCCAAAATGCAATCTTTAATTTTTACATACCAAGTTTAGCAAACAAATATTCAGCTGGAATTAAAAACATGTTGTTGGGCTTTATGGAAAATGGAATTAAAAAAGCAATGTTAGGCGGACGATACCATTTTATTTTTATTTTCCAGAGACCTGAGCATGAACAACTTGACCTTGCTGCCAGACCATGCCTTTTCACGATACAAACACCTAAAAGCCCTGTAAGTGTTAAGGATCGGTTTTATTTCAGACAGTAACACTTGCTTACTTAACAACATATCAATCAACAATGCAATAAAATGGTAGTTTTAACTAAAATAAAAGAGTTTCATAAAAGTTTCTGTTGGAATGGCAACAGAAGAATTTAAAGATACAAACTCTAATCACAAAAGAAACAATTTGCAACAAAAAGACATTTGGGCTAATAAACATTACTTAAGGGAATGAAGATATCTATATTCAAATGTTTTCATTTATTGTATTTACATAATAACACAGACGAAAGAGATTGGGGAACAAACTGACAAAGTATATAGCAGCCCTGTTTGCTATGATGCATATATGAATTGTATTTTTATGCAATGGGAGATATTTAAGGATGGTAATGCGAAGCATGCAATATGAAAAAAAGATGTTTATATTCAAAAATGGAAACAAACTGCTATATTGAATTTGAGTAAGATAAAGAACATTTCAAACAGAAATGTCGAAATTTACAGAAAAAGTCTATAACAGGAAACCTAAATATATAGAAAAAAATATTTATAACCACATTTTATCCAAGGCAAAAATTTTACCATAGACTAATAGAATTTTTTTTCCATATTCTTTTACAGACGTCTGGCCGGAAATGGAATATCCGCAATATCTGAAACAGCATTCTTTTTCTTGCACAATTTGGAGTCCTTGTAAGTTGGAATTATTTGCATAATAGCCTCTTTGTTATTTTTAGATCGAAGTACAGCTCAGAGATCTGCTCTTTATTTTAAGACAGTCCAAAAATTACTCATTGAAATATTACGAGAGGTTTATACATTCTATGAGAATTCATTATTTTCATAATAGCTTCAAACTACTTGCTGCTATCTTTCTTAATCTTTTTAGGCCTATTGAAAAAATACCATAATAATCATTGTTTCATCTGTCTTTTTGGCTAAAAAAAAAACAATGCTAGAACAGCGAAGATTTTAGCAAATACATGAAAGTGCCCTCATCCCCCAAGACGCCAATTCGAACCAATGTTATGTTGATTTTTTTAAAATTATCTTCTTGACGTTTTAAAGGAAAGCAAAATTGACAGAATATAGACAAAATTCACATACATGTATAAAAAAAAAATACAGATTAAAAGAAATGAATTAAATAATGTATAATTCTATTCATTATTATTTGATATACATGTATTTTTTTATTCCTTGATATTTTTGACCAGGTTCCTAATGGGGAATGATTTGACGTCTCTCCATGGTTCGATTTTCCAGCATCTTTACAGACTAACAGAGCTGTAAGTCAATCATATTTCATTATATTTTATTTTATTATATGATTAAATAATTTTCATCTCTCTGATTAGCTGAGATCCATTTTGTCTGAAATTTAAACAGATAATGAAACTTGAATCCATTGCTTTAAACCCTCAAAACAAATTTACAATAAGATGCACTTGGCAAAAAAACAGCAAAGGCTTGAGAAGGGCAAAGACTTGCAAGAGCACAAAAACAGTTTTATATTAATATGCTATTTTCTGAAATATTAGTGGTCTAGTTGTTTAGATTCTTATTCGGAGGCAGTTGAATTTCTGGAGGAGTCTAGAAAGCAAATTTTTTACAAAAAATCGAAAGGTTTATAAGAGGAAGGAACCAGAATCAGCAATCCACTACATCAAATTTCTTCATGACATCGTCCAAACCCAAAGGCCATGAAGAGTAAAGGAGTTTTTGGGATAAAAAGAAAGTTAGTGTTTTGTCACACCAAGAACTTTCGCAAGATATTTCAATCTTTGACCTGTTTCATTTCCCAAACTTAAAAAAAAAACACCTTTTAGAAAGGAAAAAAAAACAGGTCCAGGATATCATAGGATCTGCCTTGTATCAGTTTACGAAGGGCCATACTCAAAAATGAGTTCTAAAATCAATCAGAAATTGGATAAAAATGTTATGGACATTTGTTTTGATTTAAGAGAATATTTAAGTGAAAGCATTAAGACTAAATCATTCAAAAGCGTTTTCTGTTTCTTTCAGAGCACCAAGGGCATTATTTATTGAATAGTCCTCGTATATACAAAGGATTTTTTTTTTATTCCTGAAATCATTTGGGAATAACTTCCATTGAAAAATAAAGGTGCCTTTAAATATGATATAGATGTAACTTTAACATAAAAAATTAATACTCACAATGCCACAAATCAAACTTGATTTGTAGATTATGAATCCCAATCAGTACAATTCAACTTTCAGGTGTGATACCAGAATGAAAGCCATAAATTAGTCATTCAACAGTTATTTTACGTTACAAAATTAATTACTCTACAACACAAAATAAATACTCTATAACATAAGAACACTTACAGTAAATATGTAACCCCATAACAGTATTTATACATCATACACACAGTAACAATACAAAATTACAATAATAAGTAAAACAAAGGAACAGTTACTGAACTATACAACATTGCAACATAGTTACAGTTACTATACAACACATGCAACAACAGTAACTACACACCATTATAAGAGAAATTATGCAGCATATTAACAATAATTATACAATACAAGAGTTATTATACAATATAACAACGATAACTTTGCAGCACACTCTTCACCATTCTTTATTGCGCAATCCGAGATTTTAAACTACACATTCCATCACAGGCAGTAACTATACTGTTTGCCATTGCCGATAACCTGATTCCATATTTGTATCTTATTTTGGCTCTGTGGAATATTAAAATATTTAAAACAGACATATGATTTTGAAGAATTTCTTCCTTAGAAAGGGAATTATGAGTATAAGTAGGATTACCATTCGTAGAATTAAATCTTAGTTCTTCTAATATACAATTTATATAATGAGCCTAACAAACGAAGACAATGTTGTTACCTGCTTTATCAGCAGGGACCAGTCTGTACTTATCATGTGATCTATATAATTCTTTTTTCACTTATGGATTGTTGAATACGTATACTCTGTGGAAGTTCATATTCATATGTTAAACGTGGGTTTGTTAGTTATAAGGATATGATGCGTAATATAACTTGTAAGAAAGAAATTCAAAAATTCAATATTTATATTTTTAAATAGGTAATGTGATAAATTGATTAAATTGAGTAAATTGGAACAAATACTAACAAAGTAATCAGAAATAAAACATGTTCCCTTTACTCATGAATTCTGAAGAGAACGAAAAGCAATCAAGCACAAAGGTCCATAAGAACAATACACATTGAGAGCTAAACAGACCCCTCTTAAACACCAGAGATGGAAATAGGTACCTAGGAGGAGTAAGCATTCCCTGTCTCGGTAACATCCGCCATGTGCTCTTTGTCATGATCGAGGAAATTGAAAAATCCATTGACTGATTAAGTGTAAAAAGTAGACTCATCGTTGTATGAAAAAGTCAGTCTACTTTCTCTTACTCTTACAAAATTGATTATTATATCGACAATCAAATATATTGTTGGCTTTTAACGAGACTGTTAATGTAGTGTATCAACAACTTATTTGTCACTAGTTTATCTCCCTTCACTTCCCTTCAGAAATTGCTCATACATAGAACATGCTTTAAATTTGCATATCGAGTCAACTTGGAGACATATAATATATATGCTGGTGATAAGGATATGTTGCTACATAATGAAAGGAAATTGACTACAGAAAAGTTGGAGTCATCGATCACGTTTTGGTGTTAGTGTACCATTGATGTATTTTCTAATAAGATATACAGATATAAAACAGCTGTGACAGACTTGATGGTGTCGTTCATTTCGTCATTTTGAGTTCCAAGGGTTATATCAATCAGCAGAACAAAGATAGTTCTCTCATTCAATAAATATTTAACAATACCTGTGCAGTTTTAACTATCTTATCATTGGTCATATAGTTTTAAAATAGGTGGATGACGAAGACTAAGTGTGATGTGGCATTCATTTACAATTTACTAATGGCAATCATAAAACATATAAGAAGCATTAATAAAAAAATATAATAAGAAGTTAATTAGTTATAAACATATGCTCGATTTGTAAAGACCATCTTGATCAATTCTGATAGTAAAATTACGTCAGGAAGCCGCCGAACACCGAAACTATAGAACAATGGCGACACTAGACATCATCGCTCAATCTCTCACATAAGATTCTAATGAACTTCCCGTGGAACCATTTTTGTCTAGATTCTTGACAATCCAAAATTAATCACAAGATTAAACGCATGTTTTCAGGAAGCCGCCGAACACCGAAACTATAGAACAATGGCGACACTAGACATCATCGCTCAATCTCTCACATAAGATTCTAATGAACTTCCCGTGGAACCGTTTTTGTCTAGATTCTTGACAATCCAAAATTAATCACAAGATTAAACGCATGTTATATCAGATAATTGATTTTATTTCCATTGTGTCTGATACATGTAAATCCCTAGGATAAACATTTACTGCAATTAACATTTGTTCTGTCTGGTACATATCATACTCCTCTTTAAGCCCCAATATCCTAAATATTTCCATTCACTGAAAAAAATCAGAACTTATAATAAAATTTTATCTGATAAAGCTTCTTATAAAAAGATTTACCCGTCGCTAACATTCCGATGTACTGTACTAGAGTCAGATGAGGACTCTCTAAAATTCAAAAAAACTTCTAAGAAAAACAAATCAAAATTTTGTTCAAAAAGTGCGATTTTTGGGGGGCTTGAATTTTTTTGTGATGAATTGAAAGCTAGGTTTATATGATATCAAAGACATCTTGCTCAATAAAATCTTTCGATTGCACATCAGCAACATTACTAGATTGGAGATCATGTCCTTTAATAAACTTTTGGAATACTAGTAACAACGGGCATTTATTGTATTCCTTTTTTAGCTGACCTATTCCTATAAAGTAGTATTTATTTTAAAAATTCAACTTGAGAAGAAGAAACTCTAAGTCATCAATTTGTTAGTTCTTGTCAGCATTTACAATTTATCATTAAGTCAAATGCTGTCTGATGTTTCTTATTCTAATTGTTAGTCTATTATATACACACTGAATTGTTGACGGATTTTCTGTTAGTTCCCGATCATGACAAGGATCACATGGCGGGTGTGACCGGTCGGCAGGGGATGCTCACTCCTCCAAGGCACCTGATAACACATCTGATGTTTTTGAAGTCCGTGTTTGCTCTGTCCCAATTTTCTATTGTTAATGGACTTTTGTTCTTTAATACTGTTCGTTATCCCCATATATATTTTATTGCTTTAGCTTGCAATCCGACAATCAGATATGTTGATGTCGTTTTATGATTTAAAGCATTTTATATTCCAGGTTTCAGCATGAGAAATAATTCGTAGAAATTGGTGCATCATAATTGGTACCGTATAAAATTACCATGTATATGTATGTGTACGAAATATCTTCATACTTACTGGACATCATTAGAACTTTTGGCATTTTCTGAGAGTTGTTTCTGAAGATGTTTTATTATATTTTCCTTTCTTTTCTCTGTGTTCTTTTACTATATTCCGTATCATATTTCTTCATATGTTGATAAATTTACTGGTTGTGCAATAAATCTTTCTACGGACTAGTATTATGTTTCATTGTAATACAAATTCACAAAAATGCAATATCTTCTGACTTGGACTTGACCAACTAAGTACAGTGTATATTATCTAAGAAGAATGCTTTTCTAATTTTAGCAGCCATCGATTTAGCTAAGTCAGACTTTCATCACTTCTGGGGAGTAATCATTATGTATATAAACCCACTCAGGAAATTTTTTATATCAATTTCTTTGCCTTACTTAATATTAGCTTTCATTGACGGAGAGAACGCATTTCCATAGACATATATCAACCTTGTTCCATTTATTCTTTTCCTTTATTTTAAGAAGAGCTACTTTTACAGTGTAGAGTCCAAGCGGAGAAAACTATGTTATTGTACTCTCTGCCTCTCTCAATTCTCGAACTACTCTCTCTGTCTATTAGTCCATCTATCACTCTGTTAGTTTGTCGGTCCATCCAGTACTCTGTCCTTCTTTCACTTCGTCCACTATTTTGTTCATCGGTCATTTCAAGTCCTTCCAACACTCTGTCCAGTCGTGCTGATGCTCTGATAAAATAAAGTATTCTCAATTTTTAACCCAACAACCAGTCTAAATTAAAAACACTATAATTTATTTTTATGTAATTTTCCATAAATGCTACAAAAATTTTGTGAAGGAAAGGGTAAGGGTGGAGTTGGGAGGTGTTGGAAAGGTTGTCAAAAAATCAACAATGACATTGCAAAGAAAAGGACTCCCTTGTAAAGAGCATATCTATAAATCAAGACAGCATTCCATCCCATTGCAATTTTGCACAGGACTAACTCACTCACCCACAAACACACACGAATACAACTATATCCTCCCTTACTCTAGCTATCATCATTGGATAAAAATGAACTCTATTTACATATTGTCCCTGGATGTACATGTGTCATAAACTCCAACATCAACAGCAAAAACCAAATTTAACAAACACAACTATGGCTAACTTAATTAAATTTAACCACATGTGCCTATAACCTCAGTAACAATCATATTTACCATATTTGTTGAAGCCACAAGACCTCAAGGTTCTAGTAGTTGAGTTTCCTATATCTTTCTCAGAAATATTATCATTTAATGGTCCTTTTTAATTTTTTTCAAAATACATGTACTATAAAGGAAAAGCTTAATGATTCTTAAATGCTTCACTTTCATGATATTTATTCACTTTTGATAAATTTTTATGCGAAATTTAAGCAATGAATTAGCTGTACTAGAGTTATCTTTCTTACCTTGTATGAAAGCACATCACATCTTATGCTGAACAGACATTTCACGTGACTTTATTTTGATACTCTAAATTTTATTAATATTACCCACAATATTTCACATGTAAGAAAGTTTTCTCTCTTCTCAAACAAAAATTACCATATTTTGGCTTAAATATGCTGAATATTGTAGCCTGGGAACTAGATAAGACTCTTAAAAATCTATTATTATTTTATCATGTTTTCCCCTATACATCTTATACAAACACTTGATAAGAAAATGGTATAATGAAAAGAAATAGTTCAATGAATGCAGAAATTGTTCATATATAAGTAAGTCACACACTATTTAACTGATCATTCATACTGTACATGCACTGCACTGGAGCTTACTTCTGAATCATAATCGTCAAACTGACTTCATAATTTAAATTTTAACAATTACATAATTAAAGGGAAAAAATGGTAAAATCTTTATCAATCAGCAAATGTTCAAGTAACATCAAAGACATATTCTAATCATAAAATCAATAATTATTATCTGCCTCATATGAACAAGACTAATTTAACATAAAGATATCCATGTGGAAAATTGTAGTCATTTGCAAAATTAAGAATGCAAGTGAATTCAGAGAATCAGTATCTTCCGCTTAAGGGAGAAAAAAGAGCATGTGCAGATGAAATATATTCTGTCATGCGTTGGTACGAAAATCCCCCTTCCTCATTCAAGTCGTCCTCTAAAACGTCCACTCCTGTCATTTTACTGTCCTTCGCCGAAAGATCTATAAGTCAACTAACATTTTGACATTTTTCCCACACCATATGGCATACACGTTCATTTATAACAATATGCAGCAGCTCTTCACAATCTGTTTGTCAAGCTCAGTCAATGTTGAGTTTGTGAAATGGGTCAGTGGGTATTCCGCCCCACAGGTCGCTACTATTGGTTCCTCAGGTTTTCCTCATCACCCAAGTACCTTAAAATTTCTGCTCTTTGAAGAAAAGTTTACTAAAAGAATATTTGACAAACCAAAGGACACAAGAAAGAGAAGACTTAACAAAGCCCATCTCAGCAGAAATTCTGGCATCATAAATGTGCATGAGGTGAACACACGTACTACACAATGCAATTATAGTTTTATAACTTGGTCAATATATGTACAAACTATACATGTTATCTTCAGGTCAAAGATAAATTAATGTGTCCCAAAACAAAGACCCCAAATATTGATGCTGCATGCAAATCATATGAAATTGAATTGAAATTGGATTGAATTGAATCATTCAAGTCGTCCTCTAAAACGTCCACTCCTGTCATTTTACTGTCCTTCGCCGAAAGATCTATAAGTCAACTAACATTTTGACATTTTTCCCACACCATATGGCATACACGTTCATATATAACAATATGCAGCAGCTCTTCACAATCTGAGAAGACTTCTAAAGTTTCCAAAAGAGTAAATTGTAAATCAAAGGGGCACAACTCCCGCCAAAATTCTTATATTGAACTGTCATGTGCTCCTACGTCACGAGGCCAAAGGGCAGAGTGTAATGTGTACACCGAAGAAAAAAGATCGTCAATATACACATGGATTTGTAAATACATAAAAGTTGAGATATTTTCTGTTTCCGGTGAACTAATGGAAGTCCTAACGGACGACCAGGCTATTCGAGACGCCATAGGTAAGTCGAATGTCGTCCACAGAAAAAAACGTTAGAAACTTCGCTAAAGTATCACTAGGTTTCCGGTACAAAAAGAGAGTTTAAGTTGACGAAGACGTTTTCATTCGGTGAAAAAAAGTGTCAGAGTTTGGTTGTTTACACTTGACTTTGTATTGAAATGAGTGATTTTATTTGGGTTTACCATTCAGTTGAATGTGTTTTTGATGTTAGTATAAATATAATGTCTTGGAGGTGCCATATAGTGTTACTTTTTGCATGCAGTCGATAACGGTTTCTGTTTGTCAAGCTCAGTCAATGTTGAGTTTGTGAAATGGGTCAGTGGGTATTCCGCCCCACAGGTTTAATATATGGTGATTGTTGCTTTTGCTAACAGCTTTGAGTTTATGTTGACACACTTTTTCTCTCTTACAAAAAGTAAATGATTATGCCTTCTGTCAGTTGATCTAATACTTCAGCACTCTGTTATAAAACTTATAATTATGAGACAATGTAAAAGTAATTCTATGACGAAAAGATAATGCACAGCAAAATTCAAGGTATGAATAATGAAAAAAACAACAGATTCCTGAGAATTGCAAGTGGTGTTGTTTTTTTTTTTACCTAAGCTGCTAGAACCATATGATAATTAAACACACCAAAAATAATTTCATTAGTAATTCAAATTGTCCATCAAGCAGGTCTTCTTAGTTTCTAAACTCCATAAAAAAAGTCCAGTTAATCACACACTATATGGCACGATCAGAGTAGAATATAATTAAATATTCACACTTCAAGAATTACAGTTGTTAATTTGCAGATGGGAACATTTAATAGAATTTACATAGATTTATATCTCATTACGTCAAATGAGAACGGATGTTGTTCTGTTATATACACACGTATAAAAATGACACAGAGAAAAAAAACAGTAGCAGTACATTTGTCACTTATGTAATTTGACATATTCTTAACCCACTGTAGGTCAAAGGTTCAGTCTTCTTTCTCCTTATTTCTTTTTTGAATATTGTTTCCATTAAATTCAAACTTTAGCAAATTGAAACAAATATGAGCAACATGGTTACAACAACACTTCATGCTGGGTTTTCATTCCCAGTTAGTTTAAAGCATATATATATATTATTATGAACTTGTTGGATATAATGAATTTACATTTGAAACGAACCAAAAATATTCATTCCTTGAACATGTTGAACTTGCCTTTTTTTATACATAGATTAACAGAAATTTTAAGGCAAAATTTTTCACTCTCAATTTTATACCTTCCATTACTTTCCCCCATATACATGTATTACAATTTTTTTTCACTTTGGATTCCGAGATATTGTGAACCCTAAGATACTGTGATTTTTTCACATTGAACCCTGGTATTTGTATATTTTTTCATCTTGAAACCTATTTGAGCTTATTGCAAAGTTTTTTGGACCTGAGATTTTATGGCTTTTTTCACCTCAAATCCCGAGTTATTATGCCGTTTTCTTCACAATCCTGAGAATTGCAGTATATTTTACTGATATCTTCATGGCAGCTAACATTCAGGTTTACATGAGGTGTCTCTTTTCAAAATTAGAGTTGTGTATTTTCTTTTGTTTATTCTAAATGACCAAAGTTTTAGATTTTTTTCTCAAGAAAAAAAAATTCAAATATTAAAACTGTATGTGTTTACAAAGTCATTAATTGAGCAAATCTTCTCTTCTTTCTGGATTTATTCATGAAGACAGATTTGAGTGAAATTATAATTTTGGCTGGAGGTCTTATGTTTGATTCCAGTTTTTATCTGTTCACTCATATAAAATGTTAACGTTTCTTTCATAATACTATTCTTTCAAAAGAAATGTAATTTATAACTGATTGATTGATTGTTTGTTGTTTTAGGTCCCATTTGAGAATTTTTCACTCATATAGAAACTTCATCATATACCAGTGAAGGGCTTCAAATTTTGACCTTTACTAGGGATTCAGGGCCATTAAGCAGTGAGGGATCTTTATTGTGCCGATGCCTATCGTAACAGGGAGCCTTGGTTTTTAATGGGGCCGACTGGGGTTTTATTCTGTGAAAACTACAATAGCGAAACTTTTCATTTTTATACCATATATGACTTACTTTAACTTTAGTGTACATGCAAAGTTTGGGGGAAATCTACCGTCCAGGTATTTTTGAGGGACCCTCTCAAAATACAGGTACATTTACTATAGGATATATATAGGAAAATCCCAAAATGCCAATTTTCAGTTGTGACCAAGACTCAAGCTCAAGACCTTCCCGATCACGGAGCTAGTGCTCTACCAACTGAGCTTAAGATGCATACTAGTTCAACAATTTTACAGAAGAAAATACAAAAGAAAATGACTTTTAACTTGCCAATTCTATAAAGGAATAATGGGCTTTTACCGGCATTCCATTGAGAGTTATTCCCCTTATCAGAGGGAAGATGAACCTTAAGTGACTAGGGGAAGTGGTCATATTTAGCATAGGGCTGCAAAGAGTATGTAGTTGTTATATAATATTTTATTTCAGCTAGATTTTCATATCAAATGGATTTCAAAATTTTAAAATCAAACAAATAAGTAAAACATTGTTCCCCTCTGTTTTGCAGAGGCACTCCTTTTGATCCACCACCTAAGTAATTGACATACTTATATTATTTTTTTCTCTGTGTAGAATTTCACTTCCTTCCACTGGCACATATAACACATACATAACACACTTATATAAGGAATTATTTTCTTTCCTTTTTATTTTTTGTTTTCTACCAAACATTTATGAACTGCAATGTAATTAAGTATGTAATTTGAGTTGATTAGAAAATTTGACAGATATCAAAATTTGTAATAAAAAGTCAATTCTCAGTATTAAGAGGTACCCCATTGACCTACACAGATTTTTGTGATAGAGTTGTACAATACATCCTTTTCTCAAGCATTTTAAAAGTGTGCGTGTGTCATAAAATATATTTCGTGAAAAGGAAAGTTGGCTGTTATTAGAGCCGATTTTTATATGTCGTTTTGAGATTGCAGGTCTTCTCGATGATTGACCTTTACTGTCTCTAGATAGGTCAATGTAGCCTTTCTTAACCATTGGTGAAGACAAAATTAGGTATTTTGATATACATTGTATGTATGTTAATTGTCATTTATATCCATGACAAGGAGGGTTAGTCACTAATTACTGGGCCTAAAAAGTAGCCAAGTACCCCCATCTAAAATGGGAATACTTAAGAAAGGTATTTGAAATATATTTTTGTTAACAACTATGTTGCATTTTTCAAAGTGAATTTGCAGTAATGCCATTCACTTGTCAATGTTGGTTAAAGCAGCATCCTCTCTTCTCCTTGTGGAGTCACAGAATTAGACAGTATCAGTTTGTGTCCTTATCTCGTGTGAGCAAAATTGTCCATGAGGGCCTATTTATTGCCTTTTAATTAACAATGATAATGGCATAAGACCAACAGACCAGAAATGTACTTTTCATAATGATTTGTAATAAATGGCAGGTATTCATTTAGAACATAATGAATGAAATTTTAATTTTCAATATTTTAAAATAATTGACCGGTGTGTTCTGGGATTGAACTGGCTAGGAGTAAATCCATAAAATGATAAATGTTACTGAATAAGAAATAAAGACTGACTATTTTAATGCCTGATACATAAAATGCTGAGTCTCTAATTCTCATAACAGTGATCATTCTTGTCGAATGAAAGCAATGCTAATCTTTTTGATAGCATATTTTCTGGTTTAATGATCTTATCCACAAGTGCGGGATATTAACTTTGGTCCGGCTGCCAATCCATCTGTCTGTCTGTGAGTAACATTTTCGTTTTTGTGATATGTCAACAAGCCCTTTGAGTTTTTACAGCAGAGTTCTTGATATCTTTCGGTCCTGTCGGCAAAACCAATGAAAACAACCAAGTACCGATTACTTTGCATTCTCTGTCAGTCCAAATGACCGACCGGTAAGTGGCAGAGGAACATAGACAATCCGACCAAATTTCTTACGAATTCCCTATATCCGACCGATCGTAATTTTTCAAACGCTTTTCTTGTAATGGCCATGGCTTCTTTGATGAACACAAGTACCAAACTATGATTGGTAAACTAGTTTGTTGACAGGCAAGGCGAGAAAATTGAACTAGATTAATAAAAACTTGTGAAGAAAATGGACCCCCACGAGAATTCAAAGAAAGTTGTTATGTATCGATCAAATCAACATGAAGTGTGCAGTGTTTATTGACGCAAGGTGCACAATGTATTGATATTAAAAATCAAATACAGTTTTTATCTTCTTATTAATTATGGACTGATAGGAATCTATCTGGACTGACAAACTTCACATGGAGGTCAGTCCAAATGACTGACAGCAAAAAAAGGATTTCAAAAACTCTTTAAAATCTTACACAACAACTTCCTATGGCATAAGAAAGACCCTTTTGATTTTGAGGTCAAAGGTCAAGGTCATTAAGAAATATTTTCTGTCTTCTCTGTGTAAAACAATTTCACAAGAAGCTTTTAAGTTTTTGCAATTAATATTTATACCATAAATGATTATGATAAATCTCTATGGCCCCGCCCGTCTACCCTTCCTAAAATCTTAAATTTATATCATTGACAGCTGCTTTTTTAATAAAAATGGAACTCGTAAATTTACTTTCCTTGTCATTGGTCCTTTGCAAAATTATTTTGTTTAAAAAAAAAACCATTTTGAGCACACACACACCAGTATTCTGAAGTAAATACAAGTATTTAAAAGATGTCTGAGTTTCTGAATGACAATATCAATGTGGTTTTTGGGGTCCAGGTTTTCCAGCAATATATTGGAATTCCTATTGGTACCAATTGCGCCCCGTTATTAACAGACCTATTTGATTAATATGCTGCAGACTTTGTCCCAAATTTGATACATGAAAAGAAAAAACACTTGCTGTAGCTTCAGCAACAAATTTAGAAATATCGACGGCGTATTGTCAATTATCAATGGTTATTTCCATTCTTATGTCGATATATCCCGGTAAGCTTGAACTAAAAGATACAGAGAGTCTATGTTTATGTCTATATGTTTATATTTAGATGTTTTATATATGTTATCATGATACGCATAAATTATAATAAAACCAATTTGATAATTTATTAAATACAGCGTAGCAACAAGAGACAAAACAGCCGTTTTTGCACATATAAAACTTAATCTCAACAAAAGACAATTTCACAATTAGCCGTGAATAAATGTCAATGAATCATAAAACTATGACATTCTTGTCGCGGATCAAGACAGTCTGAATTCAGCCTCTAGATAATTTCCTTTCGGCTTTTAATTTAGATGAATACCACAGAATGTCAATTAGACAGGAAAACCTGGATCTGTTTAGAAAACATATCATCTCAGATTTTTATCCATTTATTGATGCAATGGATTGAAGACTTTCAAGTACACAATTTGTAGTTTGTCATTTAACATCCACTCTAAATGTTCACATATATGTACATTCTTTTAAAAATTCTATTTTTTCATTCTTAACGTACATATAAGTACTTTAACTAGAGATATGTTCTTGGGTATACAATTTGCTATACGACAAATTTTGAGTGTAGATGAAGTACTTATTATTCGTCTACAGTCATAGTTTGTTTTTTAACTATTTCCTTTTAATACTTGTATCCTAATAAATCGGGAATTTTTTTGTCTTCAACGAATGATGATGTCATGGTTACCAAAAATAGAAATTCCTTTAAAAATGCTTTCAAAACACTACTCCTTTTACAATTTTGGTTTGATTTCAATATAAATTGACACATGAGTAGACTACACTTAGAAACGTTATCCTATTTATTGCTGTATGTTGCAAAGTTTCAAATCAAAATATTTGTCAGCATAATTATACAACCTACCATTCAGGCAAATGCACACTGAGGTTTTTATACTAATTATTAGGGCCATTATTTTCACATAGAATTGTCTACGTTTTTGTTCTTCCCAATTTGGCAAGGGGCACACAGCGGATGTGACCGTTCAGCAGGGGTTGATCACCCCCCCCCTTGGCGCCTGAACCTACCTCTGATGTTTTTTGGATGTCTGGTTAGGCTCTGATCCCAATTTGTATTATTTAAATGAACTTAAGAAATTGAATACTGTTCTTCACCTCCATATTTTATTCAACCATTAGATCTAAAATACCTAAAATTTAAAACGCGTTTACAATCTCATTTTGGTGTGGATCCATTCATTTTAGGTCTAAAAATAACTTTTATAGCATTCTTTAGCTTTGAACATTTACTGAGAATCCCTAGTATTGCCCGTGTTGACGAGTGACGATTCATTAATACTAAATAAGTACACCAAGTAAAGTTGCACTTGGACTCTAGTTACGAAAAGTCTGACTTTTTTGAAAAATGCTTGATAATGAAGAATATAAAACAGAAGTAATTGGCATTTCAGCAGACAACCAAGCACCCAATGACGTCAACACGTTAATTAAATCTAATTTGGTGAAACCAACATGTTATTTAAATGAAATTTGTGTTTGAACAAGAAAGTGAGACATGGTAGAAAAAACAGGAATACCAAAATTCATAACAAATGAAAACAATTTTTTTTCTTACGCATTTCAAATAAAACGACAATCATATTCATGTAAATGTAATCCAATAACGTTCAGTTTTACAGCTTAACAGCTTAGGACTGTATCTCTAGAAAAAGACCTATCTCGAATGCTAAAAGGCACTTCTTTGCACCTGAAATCTTTATCAAAACTAGATATATCCCCCCCCCCCGGAAATATTATGATACATATTGCAAATCGATTTATCATTAAATCTGAAAACAAAATTTCAATTTAGTTTTAAGACATATTTTTAAAAATCGACATGATATCTTTTGAGATGATATTTTGTAAGATAAGGTGATATATATTTATAAATAAGATTTATTTATAGCCAGAAAGAGTTGTCTTTACAAAAAACTTTTCTATCAAAAGAGGTTGGCTACCTATCTTCGATGCAGATAATTCTAAATGTCTGAATGATACCTCTTTGGAAAGCAGTGATATTTCTGTAAAAACACACTCTTTTGGTGACAAAGATGTTTTATCATAAATTGGAGATGACTTTTACGCTCAAAAACAATATTTCTTCAATATGAAAAACATATCGCTAATATATTTATTAAATTTCTTATTCTGCAAAAGGATTCAAAAATTTATCTAACTGGAAATTCTTAAGCATGAGTCAAACAAATAATCAAGAATTACTTTCATTAAAATTCAAATTTTTTATATATGTATATAAGTTCAAATTTATAAGGGTAAATGTTCATTTCATAAATTAAAAAGACTATGCTCATATAAAAGCTTTTTTAAAATTAAATTTCCGTGGTGAAACATTCTATATTGACGTTTTGCTTTTTCCTGATAACTTCTCATATAGTGCAGATAGTTTATGACAGATAATTCATTGATCTTGCTATTTTTAGAACAATTTAACATATCGCTTACATGATAAATCCAATAAATATATCGACACAATATCACTTTTAGAATATAACGATATTACTTTAGCAAATAAAAATAATTCTTCCAGTTGATGGAATTTCTTTCTCTTCTTGTTAATTATCTCTTCTACAAACGTCAAGACGTCATTTTACGACTACAGAATGTACGAAACGCCGACTTAGAACGAGTTCCTGATATCCCTGTAACATCAACTTATCTATAAGTAGCCTGTCTCGGTTAAAAAATAGGTCCAACTCGGGACAATTGCTTGAGCATCAATAAGTTTGTGACCATATGCAGGAGAGTGGGCAAATCTTTAAGAAAGTGTCGACGTAATGTTTGTAAAAGTGGCTTTTGCTAAAAAAAGAAAAAAAAAGAAAGAAACCCGTTGATTTTTAAAGAATCTTTATTGAATTTCATTTAATATTAAAATGAAACAAGGCACATCAACAAATTAAATGATTCTGATTACCAGGGATGATGTTAATTTGATTTATTTAAAAATAATATGACAAAGAGCGGGTTTTCATCTATTTTGACCCTCGTATAAATTCTCATCTCTCAAACATGAATTGAAAGCTTGCTGGTCGCAGCCAAAATTTGTCTTTATAAAGATCAGGCCCCGGGATCATGAAGCATCTTAAGCTTAAGTCAAAAAATGCCTTAGATGCTGAATTTTTTTAGAGGTCAAGCAGCCCAAAATGAAAATGCCTTTCGATTTTGTATCATCAGCCTGCTGTTGTATGCAAATTATGAGTTTCCATTAACAAGTATTAAAGATTTTATAGATAATTGAAATTTTGACTTAAGTCTAAGTCTGTTTCATGGTCCCGGGGCCTGATGACTCATTACATCAAATACATCCTTTGTCAACCACGCGAAGGCCACGTGAACGTCTATAAGTCAGTAGCACAAAAAGTGTTAATTGGCGGTCGTTTAGAAAATCCATCAATTGACTATACGGATGCAAAAATGTGCTCTGATGAAATTGGTTCAATGAGGAATGTCCTGGGAAAATCCTAAATTAAAATAAAATTGTCCATTTATTAATGAATTGCTCTTTTTTAAAATGTGTCCATAAATATAAATTGAACATAAAAAGTAATCTGAGAACAAAGAATAAAAATTCACTAGAAGTATATGACGGAAGCTCTTCTCTTTCCCCGGAACTGGCGTATTTAGACCTTCGATTATGTGGAATTATTTCTTTGAGGGTTAAGTTTGCCATTACAAATTATATATCTGAATTGAAAGTTGCTTAGTTTAACAGAAAAAGGACACATTCGATTTAGTTCTGTCACATAATCTGTACTAACACATCAGCAGTGAATTATTCAGTACAGTCTTGGCGAATTTGGGGGAAAAAAGGTTTTTTTAACCGAATTCGACCAAAAATTTGCTTTAATCTATTCATACTATGCACCCTTTTCACTAGAATTTAAAGATTTTTCAGAGTGAAGAATTTTTGTTGTCGCTTCCTGTATAATGAAATGCATGTAGTATGTATAATGCGAGGAGTTTTACCATTAAAAAAAAACAGAGACGTAAGCATAGTCATAGACATCGGTATCACAAGAAATCTATTTTACGCGACGTCTTTTGATTTACAATTACCTTATGTTGATGAAAAGTGAGTTTTTAATCACACTCGCGCCAAGATTTAATCTGTTTCTTTTTTTTAATTGGTCAAGAAAAGTCTATATTTAGAGTCTTTGACACCAAAATATTGACTTGGAACCATGATAATGGATATTGAAAATCAAAGGGGCTTTCTTAAACGCCCACGTTTAAGTGAGACTTTTGATCAAGCAACCCGTTTGTGGCTTCAGTTCGCCAAAAAGGAACTTACATAGTAAATATTAGTAATATTGTTAAAGACAAATAGTCCATTCTTGTATACAACCATATTTCTAGTAGAAGATTGAAAATCTGAAATAAATCCTCCTACTTTTTATGTTTTTCTTCATCCAACAATTATAGTCCCACGGGTCATTTCTGTTGATGTAGTTATAATTATTATGAGGATCTTATTAAATCACTTGTTTTGAAATAGTCTAAAATTTAGAAAAATATCGATATTTCAACTCGCCTTGTAATTCATAAATAATATGAATTCTATGTTACTAGATTATGAGATGGGCAAATCATAAAGACGATATTGATACTTGAATGGATTAAAAGTATCAGATGAATGTTGAAATCTCGCATTAAGCGGCTGGGGGGCAATATGAAATCTTTCCTTCTATGTTCAATAATTTAGAATTAAAATAAGAATTGGATAGATCACATGATCAATATGTACTGAGCCAAGCTGACAAAGCTTGTAATAGCGTTATATTGCACAGAGAATAAACGTAGTCATATACATCTGTATATTTATATTATAATTGTACATTAGAGGAACGTGGATTTAATTCTGACAGTTGTCATCCAACTCATAGTTTCCTTTATAAGGAGGAAATTCTTCACAAACAAATACGTATACTGAATTCCTTAACTATATAAATACCTTACAAGCAAAGATACACTTCTTGACTAACCATGGGATTACGACACGCCCCACTTCTCTCAAACACTAAGGTTTGAGAAAAGTGGAGCGGATCATAAACGCGGCTTCTGAAGATGAGAGAAACATATAAGTCTACTAAGTCTCACTAAAAATGTGTCGGGGAACAAGGGGGCAATGGGGACAACTATACAATATTTATTTGTAATTCGTAAAATCAAATTGAACGACTTTCCAGGACTTTTTTCACATATTAAACCCAATGCTCTGGTTCTTTTAGAGGTCCCTGATCGCTCTGCTTCAATTTTCTATTGTTTTCATGATCTTTTGAGCCTCACGACTGTTCGTTTACTTCACGTTTCATTTAGACTATTACATCTTTGACATGACAAAATGAAATATTAGAAATTTGTGTCTCTTAAAATATATTTTCCTAAGGTTGTCAGTAATATTTAAACGTCGGATTGAAGTCCACAACAAGTGTTTTCTTCTTTTTATGGTGAGGTTTTCGAAAAAATTCTCCATCACGGCAAAATTTGCAGCTCTCCACCGGCAAGTGGTGGCGTCTCCATATAAGTGAAAAATTATCGAGAGGGACGTAAAACAATATACAACTAATCCATCAATCCATCATGGCAGATCAGCCGGTAGAGTATGAGGCCTTTATCACCTTATATCACCTTTTCGAATAGGTGATATCACTTATTTGAATAGGTGATATCACCTATTCATTTCAAATAGGTTTTATCACCTATACGGTTTAAAAAGGTGATATCAACTACATGTATTTGTATTTTATACAATAATAAATAATGAATACTCCTGAGACTATATAGATTTCCAATGGAACCAAGAAAATTCTGACTGCCCAGTTTTTATGCATTTTTCACAATTTTTCTTACAGTATGAGTATACTTTATAGGTGAACTAAATGAACTGAATTTGAACTAAAAAGTGAACTAATTTGTGAGCAAAAGAAACTACAAGTTCTATAAGGGTTGCTTAAAACTAAATGCAAAACTGTAACCCATTGCCTCCTAGAACGATGAGCTATAAAACGAAAGTGAAAGTCAATATGATTAAGGGATCTTTAGTCTTGGGAGCCGTTATTTCATAAATAATTTGAATAGGTGATATCACCTATTCGAATAAGTGATATCAACCTTTTTAAATAGGTGATATCAACAATTAAAATTAAATAAGTGATGTCACCTATTCGATTAGGTGATATCACCTTTTGGCAGTAAATACCAAAACGGCGCCTCATAGTAGAGAGCTAGTGACGTGATCGGAAGGTCGTGTGTTTGAATCACGGCCTCCACTGATCGAAGTCCATAAACTATGTAGCAACTGTTCCTTCGCCAAGCGCCCGGACCTTTGAAGTTAAAGATGCAGGTCCTTCAGATAAGAAAATAAATCCAGTAGACGCTGGCACGATAAAGAATTCTCAGTGCTTCCTGAGTGTCGAGTAAAGGTCTAAATTTGAAGCTAGTTCCAATGGAAATTCCGACAAAATGTTGGATGTCCTGATCTCCAAGAATTTCATAGATATGGTTAATCGGAAACTTATTTTAGCAACAATTTGATATTAAATTCTAATTAATTGTCTGTACTGTAAAATTTTTTCTGTATTTGTTATAAATTATTTATTGTATATAAGAACAGAATGTGTAAAACAAACATTAAGAATTATAATTAAAAAAATTGTTTCTTAACAAAATGATTTTGCAAATGACCAATGGCAGGTGTACAGTGAAGTAAATTAACGAGTTTCATTAATTACTATCAAAAAACAGTTTGGCTTTAATTCACAGTGGAAAATGGCCGTATAAAATGTTTTAAATATCCCACTTTTTTATTCTATTAATTTTCTTTCAAAAAAATCCTTCTATGTTTTTTTTAAGTATCCACCTCTGATTTACACCACATTTCAAATACATTATTGAACAGTACTGTCCGGTTTTGTTTGTTTGTTTGTTTTTTATTTATAAATTCGCTACTTTCAATATTCAAATGAATGATAAAGAAAGAGGCTTGGTAGAGCATATACTGTAGCCATCTATTTTTTTTGTTGGGGGGGGGGGGGGGGGGGGGTAATAATTTTGATTTTCATATATTTAAAGAATCCAGAACATGTATAATAATTCCTGCTTAATTTTGTTGTTGGAAACATTGAAAAAAATCAAAACTGACATGATTTTGAAGAATTTCCTATTTAGATACGGAGCAATTGGTATCATTTAATTGGATTTTCACTTGCACGTATATCTCCTTATATTTTCATTTCTACTAATTTTTTTTCTCTGTGATAACCCTTTGAAATTTATCGGAGTTTATTTCTTGATAATTCTGCCGGAATGTAAATTAGGCAGGTCGGTAGGTCAGGAGCTAAGGAGGCCTAATATGCATGCAAATCTCGTGCACATCTGTCCCTGTGCCTGACGCTAAGGAGGCCAAATATGCATGTAAATCTCGTGCGGCTGCCTATGTGTTTGACGTCAGTGGGCGGGACTATTGAAATTGGCATGGAAGTCCTCGTGTAATTTAAGTCTGTGTCTACATTTTTAAAGTCTAAATCTACAATTTTATTTCACAATGAAATGGAAATATAAGGAATCACTGTCTAGTTAGTATAGTATGCCTGGGACATCAACGATAGTGGTAAACATGGGATAATTTATGTATAACGGGTTATGCCCTGGCATACTATACTAACTAGAGAGTGATTCCTTAAGGAAGGTTCATACTTTTACGGATCCAGTTTTAATTTTACTCACCAAATAATAATTCTGATTTTCACTTTTCTATAGAAATAAAATCTTTTTAGATGATTGATAATTATACAGCATGTATATATTTGTTTATTATAGTGTCTGTGTGCATACAAATCATATGATATATATTTGTTATAGAAATTAACACTTTGTACTCTGTCCATAGGATCTATACGTCATAAAGTACAAACAAAGACACATAATGCATAATTGCCTTTTTTGACCTAAAGCTTTTTAATTTTTTACAAATCAAACTAATTAAAGATCTATTTTTATGGATTTTAAGCATGCATTTCCTTTTTAAACTTCACTTTTTTTTTACTCAAGCCCTAGAGGGGCTTGAGTTATCTAAAACGATGCTAGGTCATCGATTTACTCAGTTAAAATACACGAAAAGCTATTATTTTTGTAGATTAAAATTTTTCTAGAGACAAAAATGAAGCTTATCTTGAAAAAGTCTGTATACTCAAAGATATTAAGCGTTAAATGGCGGATTCTTTTCTATGGCGAATGAACAATGAGTGAAGCTCCGCAGCCGCAACAGTTTCTATACAGAGATTTCGCGCTTTCCTTTGCGTAGGGATCTCAGGTAACTTTTACAGACGCCGACAAAGCATCTTTGGACGAGTCCACTGTTTACTCTGAAAGGTGACGCAGGTTACCCCATCGTTAACAAATTCTACCATGCATGGCAAGAAAATGTATGGTTGTACCCCTATATTGAAATTGCTTGTCACGGGCCTGAGAATGATGTACATGTGCACTTTGAGTGACAGTAAAATAATAGTACAACATTAATGTTAAATTCTCCCTCGTACGTTTTTTTTACTGTCAAAAAATTGTACTAGTTATCTTCAGTTTTGGTAACAGAACCTATATATGTAACTTCTTTTTGATTTGTCCGGAATATGTGTTAAACATGCCGCACAGCCATATGCAACTTTTCTCAATGTCAATTACTTTTAGTACCAATTTTCATTA
>PRKT01000063.1:1633357-1661144 GCA_003671525.1 Saccostrea glomerata | reverse complement strand
AGTAGTCACGTGGAATTTTTGGAGCCCCCCAATCCACTTTGAAAAACGATTCTACTCTACCTGTAGGCTTGTAACAAGCTATTTGGACTGATGTGTATTAAAGTGTTATCGATGTACTTGATTAAGCAAAAATTCATCTTAAAAAGTAGTACGATTGATTATATTATTCTAATTAGATTCAATATCTGAATTTTGCTTCATGTACATGTATTTTTTATTCAACAGAAGATTGAACTCGATAGCCCTCATCTTATACCATTATAGGATATTAATGACACTTCCTAGTTGACTTTCTACAGCTTGAGTATCTCTGACGTTTTGTCAGTATATACTTGTTTATTTTGCAACGAATGATTGAAAAACTTGATGTTCCGAAAAAGGGGGTATACGCGTTCAAAAGACTGTTTTGTTAAATTTTTCTGGTCAACAATAATAAAATATGTGTTTTTGTAAAACATAGATATAATTCTTTGTAGTTTTAAAGAAAAACTGGCACATAAACAATTAAGATTTTGGGATTTTTAAGAAAAAAGATAGTTTGAGGGTTTTTTTTCTGAAAGATGTGGAAAGATACAACATCAAATTTTCAATGCTTTCCAGAGAAATTTTCAAATATTTTCCTGGAAAATTAATTATTTTTGATTTTCACAAGTTTCAACATCAATTTGATGTGATTTGGTGCATAGCGGAATAAAATATGATATCAGACTTCTTAATGTTCAATTTTGGCTGTTAACTTTTAAGAGGTAGGTAATCTTAGAGACATGTTTTATAAAAATTAACCTGCAAAGATGTGTCTTTTATGGGTGTTTTACTTAGTTTATGATTTATCTAAGGCATTTAAAGAATAAAGTAATTAGTTTCATATTTTGGATAGGTGATATCCCCTATTCAAATAGGTGAAATCACCTATTCTATTTGAATTGGTGTTACCACTTAGTCGAATATGTGATATCACTAATTCGAATAGGTGATATCACCTATTCTTTTCGAATATGTGATATCATTTATTTGAATAAGTAGAAATAGGTGAATTAACCATATCATTTTGAATAGGTGATATAACTTATTCGACAAGATGATATCACCTATTCAAATTATTTATGAAATAACAATGGCTCCCAAGACTAGAGGTTCATGAATCTTATTTACTCATCATTTAAGAAGACAACGAATAACAGTTTTGCATCTAATTATAAGCAACCCAATATAAATTGTAGTTTGTTTTGCTCAAAAATTAATTTATCTCACTTATCTATCAAGTATACTATAAGAAAAATCGTGAAAAACGCATGAAAACTGGGTGGACCGAATTTACTTGGTTCCAATGGTAATCTATACATTATAGGGAGCATTCATCATTCATTATTTATTTGTTGTTAAGTGATATCACCTATTCGAATTGGTGATATCACCAATTCATATTGAATAAGTGATATCACTTATTCAGCACGAATAGATGATATCACCTATTCACTTCCAATGGGTGATCACAACAATTCGAATAAGTGATATCACCTATTCGAATAGGTAATATCACCTATTGACAATGAATATGTGATATCACCTATTCGAATAAGTGATATCACGTATTCGAAAAGGGGATATCACTTTTTTGCCAGTAAATACCAAAACGGCGCTTCATAGTGCAATAAGATTTAAACACCCAGAAATCAAAATTTTTCAAAAGCAAAATCACAGCGTGCAGTTAACAGAGTTGAAACTTCGTGTACAACGTATTGACACTTCAGTAAACGGAAACGATGCAACTTCTAGTAAAAATGGATTTTATTCTGTTTGCTGAATTTAAGCACAACGTTTACTTTAAATCAAACTGAAGTAGAGAAATAGAATATAACGTTGAAATTGACCTCTTTTAATTAACGCTGCAAACACTTCGTATCATACCAGTTGATCTTCCAGGCTCCTTTGGGAACAAACGTTACACTTTTTGTGATAAATCAATGACTATAGAACTTCTCAGTAACAGAAACCTAAGTAGGATTTTATCGTACTGCGCTCAGTGTCGTTTCGTACTTCAGCTGCTGAAAAAAAAAACTAGAGGCCGGTTAGAAGTTTTATTTAGTATTTCTACTCTGTACATACGATAATTAAGAGGTTAATATATGTTTAGATTTTTTTTTGCATTTCAGTGTACATAGAATCCATAACGCCTTATAAACGTATAAGATTTCTGCTCGTTCCTGCTTCGTCTATTGAAATTATTATGTCCCTCTGTTAAATCTGTCTGCAAAAACTTGACTCGATGTCAGTTAGTTATGGCACTTAGGTCTCTCAGTATTTATTTAAATTTTAAAAAATAAATATTCACAAGTACATAAATCATGCAAAACTTAGTCCATTTTGGAATCATTTTTAAATTCCTTCCTCATATGTGTGTTTATCACTTCAACACATATTGGAATTTATAGGACACAGGTACACAAAGTACCTCTTTACTCTTAAACTGACTGTACATGTATTTGATTATTACATGTATTAGCTGATAAGTGATGACTTAACCCTTCACAACAGATAATGATTTACATCCCCCGTGACTAAATTTCTACCCAAAAGCGGATATATAGTATGTAAACGTAAACACACCAGCGAAGGCTGTTTTGTTTAAACTTTTAAGTCGTTGTGATTGTCAACAGTGGAAGGTATATAGTCGGAATGGGGGGATCGCCATCGTTCCCCCGGGAAACACTCGGCTCAGACAAGGTAGTTATTGTTACGGGAGGAAATACAGGTAAATCAAAACAGGGAGTTGATGTACAATCAAGTGTTTTAAAGCTTTCTTTATTAATTTGCATAGTGAAAAAATGCTATAAATAACTTCTGGGTATACAGTATAATATTGATATGTACCTGAAAGGCACAACAAGAACGGTAACTCGTGAACGTATTAAAGGTAACGTTCTTTTACATATGACTAGCTGCAAAATAAATGTAGCCCTCCCCCCTTTTTTGGGGGGGTTGGGGTGGGGGAGAAAACATCAGATTAAAAATAAACGGAGAGGGCTACATTATTGCAGCTAAAGATGACAAGTACCATTGAATTGTAATGTGTTCTAAATTGAAAAATTGATGTCTTCCTCTTATTAGTAGGCTTTGTAAATTATTTAACAACTTTGAATAGAAAAGGTTTCTTATAACTGACCCGGGGCTGGGGCTCGGGCTGGGGCTGGAAGCATCTAGGGGAGGATCTAACAGGGGTTTCTACCCCTCCCCTAGAATTTTCAGAGCTAAATAAATGTTTTTGTAAAAGACAGGAAAAAGGACTTAAGTTTCCATATAAAAACATGGACACCTCTTTAGGCGAGAAGAAAAAAATATCTTAGGAAAATTGAAATGACCCCGCACCCTTCCCCTTTGCTTAATCGAGGGGGGGGGGGTTAATTAAAAAAATTCTTTCAAGTCTGCTTTTTATTTTGTGGATGTGAAACTGCCTCCCTCCCTCTCCTCCAAAACACAAGGAAAAAATCCACTATATTTAATGTACTATGTATCTGTTGATTTTTCAGGTATTGGGTATGAGACAGCCAAATGGATCGCTATGTTGGGGGCACATGTAATAATTGCATGTAGATCAAAGGATCGTGCAATGCATGTGAGTATTTTAAAGAACAAAATAAGATGTAACCCCCTTTTCAACCCCTTTTGGGGTAACCTTCCATCTTCTTGGTTGATGAATCCAACTTACGGGAAACACAAAGTTCACAAATTATAATATTTTCAAAATGTTCTAATTCTAAACAATTTTACTTTTTTTAAAGCACATTTTGGTGTATAGTATATAAACATAGCTCTTGTGGAAAAAAGTTGTTAAATCTTTTTAAAACATGAAAGATTTCAGACTTTATCTGCTTACTATTTAGGCCATTACTAGAATGAAGGCGGATTTTGAAGATGAGAAAAAGAAGGGGACCCCCAATCTGACTCCAGGAGAACTTTCATTGGAATTTATGGAGCTGGATCTTTCCTCGTTGAAGTCCACAGAGAAGTTTATTGAAGAATTTAAGGCCTCGGGTAAATTACTGCACGTCCTGATCTGTAACGCCGGGCTGGGAATGCACCCTTTAGGTGAGCACTATTAAAAAGAAATTACACGGATATCAATGTTTATAATTTTTTTTCTTGTATAAAAACCTTATAGATGATAATTTTGCTGTAAACGAACTTGTACTTTTCAGCATATACGGAAGACGGAAACGAGATGATGTTTCAAGTGAGTTCATCGTCTTTTCTTTTTAAAAACAATCGGTCGGGAGGTTCTGTTGGTTATATTTTACATTGTACATAGTAGCATTCTTTTGTATGATAGCAGCTTTAAAAACGTTACTATAAAATGCTTTTAGATCATGCTTGTTTAGCTGAGGTACCGTATGAGCTCTGTGTATTTTTGTAGGTAAACTACTTGGGACATTTCCTGATAATAGTGAAACTGCTCCCTGTTATGTTCAGTAGCGGTCCAGATTGTCGCATTGTCTTGGTGTCCAGCATTGCCCACAAGTGGACATCCTTCGATCTGGATAGGATACAAGCCAAACAGTACAACGAGTCTAATTTTGATCGGGCCGATTACTACTACAAATCAAAGCTTTATCAAGTAAGATGAAGTTGGAATTGAAAAGTGAGCCAAAAATTAAGCAATACAGTGTTCCACGTCATCTTTTGATTGCGGCAGAGTAGCTTACAGTGATATTTAAAAATAGATATACAATCCGAAATTATTGTCAATATCAGTTAATGTGATCATACCCCTTTGACCTTCATGTTCAATTTCCTCCAAGTTTCGTAGATAAAACTGATCCCTCTCGAACATTATTCTTTTAAAATGGTTTTCCTATATCCTGTTATCAAAGAAACTGTTGGAACTTCCTGGATTTCACGATTCATGCATGTAAACAAAAACTTCATTTTCCGTCTTTGCAGGTGATGCAGATGTATTGTTTAAACAGGCGAGTTAACCAATCGAATGTCACCGTGAACTCGTTACATCCGGGTGTTGTGGACTCGGAGTTCACGCGGTCCTTCACAGATGATTGTTCCTGGACGTGGAGATATAAGTGTGCTAAATGTATCGGTAATGAAGCTTCGTCTTATTAATTAAATTTTTTGTCGCAATGCTGTTAAACCAGGATTGAAATCAAGTACACTGAAATGTGCTCAGAACATATCAGTATACACGTAAATTCAGTCTCTCAAATTTTTGTAGTTAATAACTGCACCTTCATTTTAAGAAAATATCAATGATTATAACCTTGATATTTTTTTTAATGTGCTAGTTTAAATGAATTTGTGTCGTTTATAGTGCAGAGCGAATAGCGGGAAATTAACAGAATTGTTTTCAATGTTACCATTTTTATTGTACAGAAAATGCTGTCTGTAGTTGGTGATCAGACTCTGTAATAATTCGTGTTTAACAGAAATAGTCCTAGATTCAATCACACTGTGATCATTAGCTCTTTAAGTCCCAGATAAAGTGCTTGTTTTTACATCTTCCTATCTAATCGACATTGCATGCATCAGAAGAATAAGAATTAGAAAACAGTTTCGAAAACCTTTGTGCATGTCAATTTAATGGATTGTTTTAGAAACTGTGCAGTAATTTGGCTGTTATATGTATCTACAGATAACAATGATTCATTATCCCGTCTATAGGTCTGGCTATTACACCATACAAAGGCGCAATAACCAGCATCGACGCCGCCATCAACCGGAAACACGCAGGTTTGCGGGATATCTACTTCGACAAGTGCGCCCCTGCAACCTCGTCCTCTGAAGCTCGGTAGGTCAGGGTTCAAGGTCTCATTTATCTTGCTGATATATATAAAAAATCATTTTTGCCAACTGCAGCTACATGTATTTTGGCTTTTCCGTTGAATTACCCATTTATCTTTTATGGGACCCTTCGTTGATGCGATTGAATAGCATGCAATTCTTAATATGCAAAGAATTGTAAAGCTGCAAAAATTCGTTATCATTTTTATTAAATTATTAGGCCTATATTTGTTTACAGAAATGTTGAAAATCAGGAACAGCTGTGGTGGTTAAGTTTGAATTGTCTACAAGGACATCTGACGGAGGAGGATCTACAGATATTTAGTGCCAAGACATAGTGTTTTATAATTAAATGTTGTTGTTGTTGTTGTTGCTGCTGCTGTTGTCGTTATGTTTGAAAATTAGAAGGATTTTTTTTGAGTTGGAATAGTTTTTAAGCTAATATCTATATTCTTATGGCCTCTTGCAAATTACACCTCCCCTATCCTCTTCGTGCCCGATGGCACATACGGCCCACAGGCACTTGTTTCGTAAACGGGGTACCCCCTACCTATATTGGTAAATATAGGTAGGGGGTACCCCGTATACGAAACAAGTGCCTGTGATGCGGCCCCAATAAACTTCCTCCTCTTGCCTCTGTCTTTGGCTGCTGTCTTCATTGTAACAATTTGAACCCTTCCCTTCCGCCAAGGATGATTTCAGTGTACCAACTTTGTTTAACACTGGTCCAGTAATTTTTTAGAAGTTAAAAAATGATAAAAGTTTACAGAAAGACAGAAAACTGGTGAGCAGAAAAGCTAACGAGCTTTCGGCTCAGGTGAGTTAAACACGTAACATATAGATTTACAATAAGTATTTTCTGGTGAAAGAAAATTAATGCTAACAGAGAGAGAGATCTGACATGAACTGTCGCTGGGTGAATTAGTAATTTATTTTTAGAATGAAGTACAAGTTATATAATGAAGTACATGTAATATCAAGTTTTACCCCATACTTAATTTATGACACCACACGACACGGGTGTTATAATTTTATATACTACTAAAGAACTCCAGCTTCCTTTTGATATCAACTTCAGGATAATTTTAGGTAGAATCGGGGTGATTTTTAACAAAGTGATTTTCGTTGATGACGTATCACAAGATTCAAAAAATTCTGAGTTCCATTTTAATTGAGAAAGCAGTTGCCCATGATGTAAAAACGTCTAGTTTTGAATTTGTCGTGAGGAATGCTTGTTTAGAGAGTACAAAAGTTGTACGTTTTGATGTTACTGACATTTGAAAAAAATGTTGATTTCAAATTTTCTAAAGTGAGAGAGGGGTTAAGCATTCCTAGCCCCACCCCTGTTCCCGACGCCTATGGATTAAATCACAGTTGTGAAAACCAAGTCATATAGATATGTGTTTTATGCTGTTGAATTTAGAACCGGTTTCATGATAAAAATTCCACGACCCGGATCAGTTTTCAACGGATTAGGGTCTAAATTAAACACCTTTATAGTCTCAGTATTCAACGTTGAAAAATGACCCCACGGTCAAAGAAAAAAGAATATTATACAATACAATTTTTTTTGAATACATATAATATGCAATTCAAATGGAAAATTATATGGAATTCTGAAAGAAGGATTATAGAGAACAATTGAAAATCTAAAAGACAGATGACATGCAGTTGTTTACCCTTTTTTTAAATCATCAAAAGTAATTTTAAATTCTTTTCAAAGGGTAACAAAAATTCTTTCTAAGCTTATGGGAATAAAACTAAAAACGGGTAACAAAAACTCAATTCTAAGCTTATGGGAATAAAACTAATACAATAGTAAACTTTTATACTGAACCCGTATAACAGAAACAGTCTCAATATTTCATGAAAAGTAAGTATATTTTGCTATTTCTTCTGCTTCACTGGTAAATATAAAACATTATTTCTCAAAAAAAAAGTGGAGTTCCAACGGAGATAATCTCTCTCTCTCTCTCTCTCTCTCTCTCTCTCTCTCACTTTTTTATCTTAAAGAAAAGGGGTGTTGACCTCTCAGAATCTAAATTTTTTTTGACAACATACAATGCCTTATGATAAAATATTAAAGAATATTTTTTGGTTAGATACTAACAATTTATGTTTCAAGTTCATATACCATGTATACAACATATATAGAAACAAGTTATTTAAACAAGTTTGCAGAACTTTATTACAAAACCTTTCTCCCCTTTTAACCCTACTTTGCATATGCTTTCAGTTAAAAGAACTTATAATCTTATTCATAAGGCGCTTATAGCTCTGTTTCTAGGGTTATTCCGGAACTTAAGGTATTTCATTTTGGATTATACGTTTCGGTAATTGTTTCCGCTTTAAAAAATCGACACACGCGAAAGAGTGTCGACTGTCGTGATCGTCATGTTTTCTTCTCCATTTTTCTGTTTCTTCCTCCTCATTTTGCAAATTGTTAATGTTCAATCAGACGGTGTCTTAGGATGTGGGGGATTTGTTAAGTCCGATGTGGATATAAACTTTTCCTTGGTAGAGGTAAATCAATATTCTGTGTTGGTTCGAATTTTCTCAGATTTTGTTGGTATGCCCCATAGTCATATCCTGAGTTGAAGCACTTAACCTCATTTTTTGCGATAATTGTTTAGATTTTTCTGTTAATCTTCGTTGAATTGAAGTAAGTTTTGAGTAACAATCATGAGTTCAAACGTGAAAATTAAAATAGACTGGTTTCGCTGTACATACTGGGTGATAGGTAAAAAATTCAAAGTTTTGTTTTACATAACGATAAGAAAACGTTATGTTGAAGATGTTGATATGAAAATGATGTAAAAAAAAATTCAGTATTAATTGATATCGCGATTACTTAACTTAGCGAAACTCTTTCGCGATGGATGTGGAAAACGTCTCTACAAAACTACAATGGGGGCAAAAGTCGCTATTGAATACAATGCAAGATTGATCATTGTAAAATTTACAAGGACAGATAAGTAAAAAAATTCCTGACGGAATACCTTGCTTAACAATCGCTGAACCAGCCTAATTAATTTTTGAGAGGAGCTAATCCTAAAATGTTACATTTCTTACCAGTTATGATATTTTTAAGTAAGCAGGCTTTTCTCAATACATTTTCATTGAAAATTGTCACATTTGTAAGCTGATATTCTAAACTCAGGCACAAAGCATTGTTTTTGAAAGTGGGGGGGCCAGCCAGAACAAAATAATTTTAACCTACCTGTAAAAAGTTGACTAGCAAAAAAAAAAAAAAATGCTGAAACATTTTCATCCCCCCTGTTGCTAAGTGCCTGAAACTTCCCTTATTTGACAATCTACTATTTGGAGTTCAATTCTTGGCAATACATTGTACTTTCAGCATAAAATTGTTCGAATCATTTGATTCTCACTACTGTAAACAATACGTAATATCGCGAGTACCTAGCAGTTATCTCACTTGCTACTGCTCTTTTGTGGGGGAGTCGAGAAAGCTCAAATCTCATGAGATTACTGGAGCGCATGGCATTGTTTACAGTGGTGACAATCCAATGATTTGTCACGAACAATTTTATGCCGAAAGTACAATGTATTGCCAAGAATTGAACTCCAAATAATAGATGAATAAGAAAAGTTTAAATTATTTTATCAGCTTTAAGATGTGATGATTTTCAATGAAAATTTTAATGAGAAAAGCCCTATTACCGGTAGTTAAAAATATTGTAAAAAATGTAACAAATTTAGGATTAGCTCCTATCAAAAAATTAGGCTGGTACAGTAATTGTTTAGCAAGGTATTTCACCAGAATTTTTACTTATATGTCCTTAAGAATTCTATAATAATCGATCTTGCATTGTATTCAATAGCACATTTGTCCCCATCCAAAAGACATTTCCTACCTCCATTGCGAAACAGTTCCGCTAAGTTAATATCAAGTATTCCATGTGCCCCAGTAATCTCGGGTGATTTAGAGCTTTCTCGACTCCCTTGTAAAAAAAGTAAGTTACATAACTGCGAGGTAGTTGCGATATTACGTATTCTTAACTGCACACGGTGATCGGCGCGGGTTGCTATTAAAAGATATGTAAATGAATTATGATTACAATTATAGATATTGAATAGTATATGATCGAAATTTAGCCTAAGTGTTTATATGTTGATGGTGTGACTGTTATAGCGAGTTCAAATACTTATTCAGTTTAAAAATCAGGCTTGTCAAACCGCAAATGGAATTTGCTATGTATAGACATCACTTGTTGTTTTAAATGATGAGCTTCTCTTTACGCTGCTTGCTGTGCTGACTATAAATTATTTCTTCCATCTTCTCAATGTTTTAAAATTGAGTTTATAATTGGATATTGAAATTAATCCTAGTCCACCTTTAGACATTGATCTTTCTTGAATTTTTTGATTTTATGATATTTGTATCAATTATTTATATTTAATTTGAAGGTAAAGCTATACACAACACATGGCAGCATAAAGTACCAGACAGACTGTGCCCCAAACACTGGGTATTATCTGATTCCACTGTATGAGAAGGCTGATTTTATCCTGAAAGTGGAGCCCCCTAAAGGATGGAGCTTTGGTATGTGTCATTTCATAGTATTAAGTACTGCAGAAACTAAGAGCGCCGTGGACACTTGGAAAATTTTTCAGTAAATATGAGTTTGACTCAGTGAAAATGGTGATGGAAATGTCAGAAATCTTTGAAGATAATCAATTTTCATGTTAAATTTATAGCAGAATGAATTTTATAATCACCCAAGTTTTTAAGGTCAGTTTTGTTACACTTTTCCACTTTGATATATTTAAATATTTTTTGGAATAATAGATATTGACATATGTATTTATTTACACAGAACCTGAGAGCTACAGTCTAAAGGTGGATGGAGAGACAGACAAATGTAGTAGAGGGGAAGACATTAACTTTAGATTTACTGGATTCACCGTGTCAGGAAAGGTAACACTTTTATATTAAAACTGAGGCACCTAGTACAAAGAATAGATGCTTTGTTAAAATTATTGGTGTGAATGTCAGTGAAAATATGGTTTGACTCTGTAAGCAATAGATAGCTAAATAATGTCTTTTCCTTTTACTTTGATTATAATGCAAATAATTCTACTTATAGAAGTTAAGCATTTTATTATACAAATTGTTTTGTAAGAATATAACTTTAATAATTCATATTAAAATAGCTAACAAGTTATTAATGTTCTTTAACCATTTACTAGATCAAATGAATGTGTTGCTAACTGGTTAATATATTTATTTGATTGCCATCACGCATTATGAGTTATCTTGATATTTTTTTTTTATTAGAGATAAACTTCAATCTTGCCCAATGATAAGCAATTTAATATTGAATTATAATCAGGTAAACTTTTCATCTTTTAATCAGCATCTTTTTTATTTGACTTCAGGTGATTAGCAAGGGTCAGTCGGATGGTCCAGAAGGGGTCACTGTAACCTTGATGAAGACAGGCACCACCTCTGTCCTTCAGACCACCACCACTGGAGAAGGTGGGACCTACTCCTTCTCCGAAGTGATGCCAGGAGACTACACAGTACAGGCCACATCCACAGGCTACAAGTTCTCACAGGTAACTCTCATCTCACAGGTAACTCTTATCTCACAGGTAACTCTTATCTCACAGGTAACTTTTTTCTCACAGGTAACTCTTATCTCACAGGTAACTCTCATCTCACAGGTAACTCTTATCTCACAGGTAACTCTTATCTCACAGGTAACTCTTATCTCCAGGTAACATGTCCTATTACTAAAGAATGGTTAGCTCACAGGTATACCGTAACCTAACTTAGACTTTAAGGATAGTTGAAAGTTCTCATAGGTAACATATCTGAAACCTATAATATTCCATACCTATCTCTGACAGTTTACTTTTCTTGTACCTAAGGAATGGAGTTCACTAAGAAAATGTTACATCAAAAGATGGATAGTATATCTTGCAAGTGAAATTTTTTTTTGTATCTGAATGAATTTTACAGTTTTTCATTGATTCCTTTTAATAGAGTGAAGCCAAGTTTACAGTGAAGAGTGACAATGTCAAAGTGCCAAGTTCTGTGGTCATCTCTGGATACCAAGTCACGGTAAGAAATTATGGACAGAGAGAGGAAAATGTTTCTTAACACATCTGTATTCCACCAGAGACAATGCTAACCAAAACCTGACCTTCGGAATCTGGCATTAAGTCAACCAAATTTTAGCAAAATGATAGATTTGTCTTTTTTCTTTAGGGTCGTGTGCAGAGTGAAGGTGAAGCCATCAAGGGAGTTAACTTCATCCTGTTCTCAAAACAGTTCAAGAAAGAGGTAAACATCATTATCTACTTCACAAATTTACAATATGTTTTGGTAGACAACTGGCCCATTTGTAGTGAAGAAATTTTTTATGTTCTTCATGTGAATTGGTGTCAGTCTCAGGTTACCAGTAAATTGATATTTTAATAATGGTAGCTGACTTTAATTTCAGGACATCTCGGACTGTAAGAAGGACATCCCCTCCAGCTTCTCCCACTCTGAGCCTGTCCCCCCTCTCTGTTACGTTGTGTCCGGTGAGGACGGATCTTTTGTGTTTCCTTCACTGCCAGTCGGAGACTTCTTCATTGTAAGTTTCTTTTTTTCATCAAGCAATTGTGTGTTTATGAAAAAAAGCATTTCGTTCAAGTTTGAAAATCTCTACAGTATATTGATGTCAAAATTTGTTTTTAAAAATGTATCTGTTTAAATGCAAATGGATATATTGTACATATACCAAGGTTTTTTTTACTTGTGCTTAATCATGTCTCGAAACTCCATGAACATTTATCATATTTGATCAAATCCTGTTTCATCTGAATTGTACTAATGATATGTATTTTACAGGTACCATTCTATAAAGGAGAACACATTCGTTTTGATGTAGCCCCAGGAAAGCTTGACTTTCATGTCCCTCACAGTCCCTTTACTATTCCGGTAAAGAAATTTCATTTTTCTTATGATTTATTTATAAAATACTTATGTTCTATTTGCTATTCCAGTAAAGATACATCCTAGTTCTATCAATCTTCATATACAATCATGAATGTACAAATAACGACAGTTATAGTTTGGGATAAATTATGATACTCATGTATTATAATGTTTCATAAATTGATATTAAAATCTGAAAAAAAAATTATTTGAAACTGTCTGTTTTATATATATGGAATTCAATGAGGATGCGGAACTTTATATTTTTGCAGGAAGTTTTCCAGGTGAAAGGATTTTCTGTGACTGGAAGAGTTCTAGAGACGGCCAAGGTACAATCATATGATTGAAAAATAGTTAAGGTGTTACATGTACAGTAAAACTTGTTTATAATGAAGTCACTGGGACCTATGAAATTAATTTGCTATATCCGTAATTCATTATATCAGTATAAGGTATTCGTTAAATTTATATAGCTGGGTATCCAAAATAACTTCGCTTAATCTGTGAATTTGCAATATCCGTGTTTGTACTAAACGAGTTTTGCTGTAGTTATATTCTCCAATAAATAATTTCTAAATACCCACAAATCAACAATAATTTTATAACCCCTTCAGAACTCTCAGTTCAAGAACATGGATTTTGTGATTTTACTAGATTTTAGAAAATATAGGAAAGTGCACTGATGTATAAATGTACATGTGATAACCTCATGGTGTGGATAAATATGAAACTTGTTCATGTAATTTATTAGGGAAGTGGAGTGGGAGGAGCCAAAGTTTTGATTGACGGGAAGCAGCAGGCTATGACAGAGGCGGGCGGGAAGTATCATCTGGAGAACATGAAGACCGGGACATACAGGATAAAGGTCCAGAAGGAGAATGTCTTCTTTGATGAGATCAGTGTTAAAATTACACCCAACACCCCCCAGATACAAGACATCATAGCATCAGGGTCAGTATACAAATACCCCCCCTCTTTATATAGCTGGGTATCCAAAATAACTTCGCTTAATCTGTAAATTTGCAATATCCGTGTTTGTACTAAACGAGTTTTGCTGTAGTTATATTCTCCAATAAATAATTTCTAAATACCCACAAATCAACAATAATTTTATAACCCCTTCAGAACTCTCAGTTCAAGAACATGGATTTTGTGATTTTACTGGATTTTAGAAAATATAGGAAAGTGCACTGATATATAAATGTACATGTGATAACCTCATGGTGTGGATAAATATGAAACTTGTTCATGTAATTTATTAGGGAAGTGGAGTGGGAGGAGCCAAAGTTTTGATTGACGGGAAGCAGCAGGCTATGACAGAGGCGGGCGGGAAGTATCATCTGGAGAACATGAAGACCGGGACATACAGGATAAAGGTCCAGAAGGAGAACGTCTTCTTTGATGAGATCAGTGTTAAAATTACACCCAACACCCCCCAGATACAAGACATCATAGCATCAGGGTCAGTATACAAATACCCCCCCTCCCCCTCCCCAAAATACAAGACATTGTAGCATCAGGGTCAGTATACAAATGGAGGTCATTTAGTACAGGAGTTTGCGTCTTGATTATTGACATACAATTTACAGGTTTATTTGAATGTCATTTAGGACTTTTTAACTCACCCTCTCCAAAGGCTCAATTGTACCATCATGGCAGCTAAGTCAGTAGAGCATTTGCTCCTTGATTGGAAGGTCATGAGTTCCCACCTTGGCTGCTTCTGACCGAAGTCAATCAAATATAAAAGTGAAATGTGCAGGTCTTTAGAATGAGACCTTAAAATTTGAGGCCCCATGTCACAATAGGCAAGATAAAGGACCCTCACTGCTCAGCCCTGAGTAAAGATCTAAAATTGAAACCCTTTTGGCCTCAATGCTGCAAAAAACAATTCAGTCTTTGCCAAAATACCTTGGTCATGGATAGTTCATGAAAATAGGTTTAAGTTTTTATAAGGGGGTATATAGGAAAATATCTTTATAAATCATCTTCCCAAGAACAGCAGGTCCATAGTTTGTCAATTGAAAGCAATATGTCAGCATCCTCATCTCATGTAAATAAAAGTGTTAATGTCAGCCCTCCTTTTCAAGGATAGGGGCACAAGAAAGTACAATGGTTCAGTATAAAACAACTAATAACATGCTCAGTTCCATTTCAGGTTTAACATGTGTGGTCAGATCATCATTGATAAATTACCAGATGGTGTGGCGGGGTCTGCTAAGAGGAGAGTCATATATTACCCCCAGGGAAAGGCCTCAGATGCAGAGTCTGTATTGACTGATAGTGAGGGCAAATTCTGCTCTCAGGTCAAACCAGGCAAATATATCGTAAAGGTAAGAAACATCTACTAGTAAATGCCAGGCTACATTGTAGATTGCCTCGCAAATTATGTTGATTGTACAGTGAAAATACTTATAGGGAAGTCCAGGGATATACAAAATTGATTCATTGTAATTTTTTAAAGAATATTTTATCTACAGATCTAAAAGTTAATTGGGAGTCTAATCTAAAAGTGAATATAATTGGGTAGCAGACTTAGCTTATTTTAGCCCTCTCCCTAATTGTCATAAATTTTATTAATTATATTTTTTAAGTTTAAACCTAAAAAGAATGAAAGTCATTTTGTTGTAAGTGTGAATGTATTCTTTAGACCTTGCTTAGAAAATGTCTGGTATATTAGTAGGTGTCTAATACTGAATTTATCTTTTATTTGTTAGGTACATCTGACAGATGAGGAGACAAAGGCAGGCCTACAGTTAGTACCCAGTGAGAAGGAGATCACTATACAGAGTACCCCTGTCCTGGATATCGTGTTCTCACAGTTCAGGGCCAAATTGTCTGGATCCATCAAGTGCTTAGGTAGATATCTCCCCATTAACATGAACAGGGCAGCTATAAACTGTAGTAATTAGTGTAAATAATTTTCTGATGTAAGTTCTCTGAGTCTCTGTAATATGAAATCATAGGCTTATGTTTTATGAGAAAATGTGTCTGTTTTCAGAGAAGTGTGGCGGGATGGAGGTGTCATTGAGTCCTGTCAGTAGAAGTGAGAACAAACAGATTACACAGGTCTGTCAGGTTTATCTTAGCAAAGCAATGAAATCATGATAATTCTTCAGTATATGTTATAAGGAGAATCCAAACAAATATAGAAAATCTCTTGATTTATATCATTTCAGTGTTTCCAAAATTTGAAAATGATATCTTAATGAAATACTGCCTTCATTACAGAAGATATTAACTGATTGAATGATTACTATAGAAACATGTATTTCTTTTCTTATTCAAGTCTATGTTTATATTTCTTTTATCTTAGGCCAAAGAAGGTTCGAAAGGGACCGTATTTCAGTTTGAGAATATTTTGCCAGGAAAATACAAAGGTATGCATTATACTGCTTCTTCACTCAAGAGATTTTTATCTGACGTATAAATACAGACATGTAAAAAGTAAAATATTGATCAGATGCACACAGTTTATTGTCCCTCTAGTGAGCATTGCTGATTTTTTGACAGTGACTCTCCTCCATGACACCTGGTGTTGGAAAGATAAGACCCTGGAGATTGAAGTCAAGAACAGCGATGTTGTCAATGTAGATTTCACTCAGACTGGATATATCCTAAAATGTACCATCTCTCATGAAATCAAACTGGTAAGTACACATGATCCACACTGCTAGGGCACTTTGAAAGTTTTTGTTTCTGTTCAAAAAATAACATTTATCTCCATAAAATACTCAAGCCTAAGTTGAAGAACTATTACAAGAGCGATTAAAAGAAAAAATTGTGTATATATTTAAAAATTCATTTCAGCACTTTGAACATGACAAGAAAGCTGGATCTGTAGGGTCCTTTAACTTGAACAAAGGCACGAACCGCTTCTGTCTGGCACAGCCTGGTGTTTATAAACTGAGACCAGACTCCTGTCACAAGTTTGAAAAAGAGGAATACATCTATGACACGTAAGATGTCTGTCTAGTTTTTTTGTATTACCATTAAAATACCTAAAAAAAGTATAAATGTACTTTATAAACAGAGAAACATACTTGTTGAACAGAAGTGTCAATTTGGTAGACAGCAATTTAAACTAAAAATTGAAATATTTTTAAATAATTATCAAAATACTTTAGATTATAATATGAGTAGAAAATAGTTTAAAAAGAGATTTTTTTTTATTATAGAGGTAATCCAGAGTTGTTAGCCCTGACAGCAGTCTCACATCTGGTAGAGGGCAGTGTAACAGCTGAGGAAAAAGTGACTGATATTCAGATAGATATCTCGTAAGTATTACAGTGTATTCAATTCACAAAATATTTTACACAATTTGATCCCTGTTATAAAATTAAGTTTTTACTTATAGTTGTTCACTGTTTTCTGTAATTTTGCATTATTTACAGACTATTTGACATAAAGGGATGATCTATTCCTTATAAAAGCATTATAAACTATAGATCTGCAAAATGCTTTTATTATTGAAATAAAAATATGACATCACTGTGATATAGCATGGGATATTAAATAAAAATATTCATCTCATGTTGAAAATTGGAGTGCACACTGATATGCATTATAAGGTCATTGACTTGTATACTGTTGTTAGGTCCAGTAAAGACGGTGAGGTCGTGACCCTGGGTCCTCTCACTGTCAAGGAGGAAAACAAGGGGTCCTTCATCTACAGGTTCCAGCACTGGGCAAGGTAAAGCAATATAAGACATTTGATATAAAACTGACACCATGTCATATTTGCTTTTGAGTTGATTAAAAAGGATAATTTGTTCATGTAATTCATTATTTAGGTCCAATGAGAAGATGGTTTTTACAGTGAAGTCTAAGGAGCTCCTGTTTAACCCCAGCTCAGTGGACGTCACAGTCGTTGGTGGTAGGTTTGATGATATTCTGCTCTTAAGACATTGTTTAATAATTCTGATACAAAAAAATTAAGAAACTTCGGAAATTTATTTTTCTCAAAGCACCGGACCCAACTCTCATAGCTTAAGTGCACTGATCCTTTCACTGCAACAGAGGCAGTTTTAATTTGAACTGTTCCTTGTATGAAATGTCACATTAAGCATGAATATTGTATAAAATTCGGAAATATTAATGAGATTTAACATTGTAGACACTTGCCCTGGTGAGGCTGTAAAATTTGTTGGGAAGAGAGGGATCTTCATCACAGGAAGTATAAATCCCAGACTGGCAGGTGTAACCGTGACCGTCACTCACAAAGACGGCTCAGCTGATCCCATCGTCATAGAAACACCAGCTTCTGGAGAGTTCAAGTAGGTCTAATATGATAGTAAGCTTTTTTCAAATTATGTTTTCATTGTTTTTGACAGAAGAGTTCAGTGACAATTATTTTATTCTCATAAATGTACAAACATATACTAAATAGTAGTTGGGATTATTTTTAGCTAACCTCAACGAAGTTGGGGGAGCTTATGTAATACCCTCGGCGTCGGTGTCAGCATCCCAAGTTAAGTTTTTTGGAGCAGTTTTCTTTTTAAGTACTTCTATGTCCTATATTGATTAGACATGCATGGAAGATGCTTCTAGTGTGTTTCATTGTACCAGTCAAAGCTTCAGATGCTGCAATTTCAGCAAAGGAATGTTTTTGGGGCAGTTTGATATTTTCGGTACAGAGTTGGTGTAAGTCTTATTTCCAAGGAAGTATAAGCCCTATGTTGACCAAACTTGCATGGATGATATATTTAAGGATGCATACTTCCAGGTTTGCTTCGGATGCTGAATCTAACTAACATTTTATGATTGAGTGAACAGGTTAATGTTTTTGGTGTAGGTCTCATTTCAAAGAAACTATGAGCCCTATGTTGACCAAACTTGCATGGATGATACATCTAAGGATGCACACTACCACGCTTGCTTGGGATGCTGAATCTGACCTACATTTTCAAGTTGAGTGAACAGGTTAAAGTTTTTGATGCAGGTTTCATTTCCAAGATACTATGAGCCCTATTATGACCAAACTTGCATGGATGGTACATCTTAGTATGCATACTACCAGACTTGCTTCGGATGCTGAATCTGACCTATATTTTTCGGATGAGTGAACAGGTTAAAGTTTTTGGTGCAGTTTTCATTTCCAAGTTACAATGAACCCTATAATGACTAAACTTGCATGGATGAAACATCTTAGGATGCATACTACCCGACTTGCTTCGAATGCTGAATCTGACCTACATTTTCTGGATGAGTGAACAGGTAAAGTGTTTGATGCAGGATTCATTTCCAAGTAACTATGAGCTCTTTAATGACCAAACTTGCATGGATGATACATCTAAGGTTGCATACTACCAGGCTGGCTTCGGATGCTGAATATGACCTACATTTTTTTCTGGATGAGTGAAGAGGTTAAATTTGTATGCAGGTTTCATTTCTAAGTAACTATTAGCCCTATGTTGTGCAAACTTGCATGGATGAAAATCTTAGGATGCACACTAATGGACTTGCTCCAGATGCTGAATTCAACATTCATTTTCCAGATAGTATTCCAGGTAAACGTTATGGGTCCAGGTCTATTACCAAGAAACTATGAGGCTTTAATAAACCAAACTTGCCCAAATGATGCATCAAGGGATGAAAACTCTCAAACTTGCTTCAGATGCTGGATTTTAATCACATTTTTGTGATGAAGAACTAGTTTGAAGTTTTTATATAGGTCTATTCCAAAGTATCAGATCAAAATTGCATAAATTTTGCATTTTTGGATGTACACTCTTTGTTGGGTAATTGTGTGACTTTGCCATACTTAAAGACAACATTCGTTGAGGTGAGCTCTGTAATCTCTGATTACCTATGTTTTTTTTCTTAATGATAAAGGTAAAATGAAGAACAACCAGAGAAGTTGACTGCGAGTTAAAATGTATAAGTTTATTAGTTTTTAGCTGTTTTCAAAATATTTACATTAATGATGAATTTTTTTTGTGGAAATGTATGTCATAATGAGAACATGAAGGTTTTTAAGAGGAGTTTTCTGAAAGCTGATCAAAATTTTATTATTGATTTTGGCAGTGCCATATTCAGCATTTGTGTCTCTTATGTACTTCAGTTTGATTTTATATCTGTCCACGTAGAGTTGGTCCACTACACAGAGAAAAGGAATATGAAGTGACAGCGGAGAAGGCAGGCTATATACTAGAGAAGGAGAAAGAGAAACCATTGGTATTCACTGCCTCCAAGCTCGGGGAAATCTCGGTTCAGGTGAGTATCGTGAAATACCCTAAAATCTTGAAAATAAGCCGTGGCTTATTTTAAATTTTGGTAAGAAAGTGGGGGTTTATTTTCAAGACCGGCCTATTTTCAAATTGCGGCTTATTATCAATACAAAAAACTGGTAAGAGAAGAGAGCACTCGTGTATTTATTGGCGTTTCCCGGTGTACGTTCTTAAGAATCGTCTACTTTATATTTTGAGAATGCCGATCCCGAAAAGTTAATTCTATTTTATACAGCATATGAATTTACATGATATATAAACTTGTTTTGAAAAAAGTAAAAATAATATATAAGATATCCGCTTGCAATTGAATTACTTGATAAATTAATCAAACAAACACATATTTTACGGTACATTGAAATGTAATTACTACCAAGCCCTGCCGATCAACAGGTTTCTTGCCTCGGGCAGTATTTCCTGGCAGTTAAATGCTTTACAAACAAAAACTTCCTTTTATCCATTTACTTATTTAATTATTACCACCTTATAATACATCGTTAGCTTGTACAGGTCTAGATAAGATAATTATTGTTCTGATAATTTCATGAAAAAAATTCACCATTTTAGCTGGTTCCGCAATTAAGCTTTTTTAGCCAGCGTAACATGATTACTGGTAAAAAAAAATAACTTCATAAACAACCCTTTATTAGTAATTTTACATACGTTCATTAGTAGCTACAGACTTAGTTCTTACTATGACGTCGTTACTCGTACTCGTTCGTAATATGTCGTATGCTGAAATTGGTAAAGGTTAAATGAATTTAAGAAAGATAACTTTTTATTTTGCACGGTAAATTAATATTGTCAAAGTTTTCACTCGTCAAATTTTTAAGACGAGGAAATCGTCAAACGTTTAACATCTTTCCTAAATGACATTGTCATGACCGGCTTATTTTCAAAACTGGCTTATTTCGAGTTATTTTTAATGCAAGAAATAGGTGGCTTAATTTCAAAACCGGCTTATTATTAAATCCGTCTTATTTTCAAGATTTTAGGGTATGTGAAATACTATAAATAACAGCAGTTAAAGTTCCATTTGATCTTCACTATCTCAAACACAAACATCTTAAATTATTAGAAGTCCCCATTATTTTTAGCTAGTATCAGTTACTGATAATGACATGTACATTTTGTAAATATCTCAGTAAAAATGAGTAGATGCATTGTTAAAAAAAAGATTTATCACCTTTTAGATCATTTATTTAAGGATATTGCATGCATACATGTAAATTTCAGGTTGTTGACGAGAAAAATCAACCTCTTTCTGATGTTCTTCTCTCTTTGAGTGGAGGAAAGCAGTACCGCAGTAATAATGTCACCAGAGAAAATGGAACAATCAACTTCATTGGTCTGGTAAGCTGCTCTACATGGCAGTTTTTTTTTAAAAAAGTCTTGCTTTTACTTAACTGAATTAAAATTGGAAATGTTTTCTAATATCAGGTCTGTATTGTAAAATTAGATTTTTTTTCTGTTGACAGAGTCCCGGTCAGTATTACCTGCGTCCAATGATGAAGGAGTACAAGTTTGAGCCTAACTCCCAGATGATCGACGTCCTGGAGGGAACCACCATGAAGATCAGCATTAAAGGAATACGAGTCGCATACAGGTTAGACAGAATGCTCTTATCTATAGTCCTATGGCTGATCTTATTCTGAATAGCCATATAATTAGTGAAAGGAACAAAATACTTTGCTATGTTTTTAGGGATAATCATTGTTTTGAGGATAGAACATTTATCTTTAACTATTTACAAGTATTATTTGTAATTCTAGAAACAACTGCTAATATCTTTAAGTATAAAAATAATCATTTACAGCTGCTATGGATTTGTGACATCCTTAAATGGTGAAGCAGAGCAAGGAGTGATTGTAGAGGCAGTGGGTGACAAACCAGAGTGTAACCAGGAAGAGAGCAAGACTGAACCTGATGGCTCCTACAGGATCAGAGGACTGCAGGTACTGTATAGAGTCCTATGGGATCAGAGGACTGCAGGATTGTATTGAGTCCTACAGGATCAGTGTATTGTATAAAGTCCTACAGGATCAGAGGACTGCAAGTACTGTGTAGAGTCCTACAGGATCAGAGGACTGCAGGAACTGTATAGAGTCCTACAGGATCAGAGGACTGCAGGTACTGTATAGAGTCCTATGGGATCAGAGGACTGAAGGTATTGTATAAAGTCCTACAGGATCAGAGGACTGCAAGTACTGTGTAGAGTCCTACAGGATCAGCATACTGTTTAAGTCTTACAGGATCAGAGGCCAGCAGGTACTGTATCAAGTCCTACAGGATCAGGTACTGCATAGAGTCCTACAGGATCAGAGGACTGCAGGCACTGTATCAAGTCCTACAGGATCAGAGGACTACAGGTACTGATAGAGTCCTACAGGATCAGTGTACTGTTTAAAGTCTTATAAAAGTCTTTATAGTTATAAAGTTATAAAGTCTTACAGGATCAGAGGATTGCAGGCACTGATAAAGTCCTACAGGATCAGTTTACTGTATAAATCCCTACATGTTTGGGGAGTACAGGTACTGTATAAAGTCCAACAGGATTCGAGGACTACAGACACTGTGTAAAGTCCTACAGGATCAAAGGACTACAGGTAAAAAAGTCCTACAGAATCAAAAGACTGCAGGCACTGTTTTACAGGATCAGAGGACATAATGTAGAAAGTCCTACAGGATCAAAGGACGACAGGAACTGTAGAAAATCCTACAGGATCATAAGACTGCCTGTACTGTACAGTCCCACAGGATCAGAGGACTGCAGGTACTGTATAGAGTCCTATAGGATCAGAGGACTGGTACTGTATAAAGTCCTACAGGATCAGCATACTGTTTAAGTCTTACAGGATCAGAGGACTGCAGGTATTGTATAAAATCCTACTTTCATGATACTTTCAATGCTTTTAAATATGCAAGTATGTTGTTGATATTATTTTGTAAGATGACCTGTTTGTATGATTCAATATTTGAATAATGATTCTGTTTTATTTTAGCCAAAGTGTACATATCAGATTCGTCTGAAGTCAGAAGTCAATACACACATAGAGAAAGCTGCTCCACAGAACCAGGAACTAGTGGTGATTGATTAATTTATTGCAATTTCAACACTGAAATATTTGTAATTTATTTATTAATTAAATATAATAGCCTTTGACAAATATCAAAACAGTGATAAAACTCTTGATTTTCATTCCCATAAGAAAGAGTGTTGACAAAATACTCTTTGACCTCTTGAACATAGAGTAAATACAAAGTTCTACAAAACATTGAATATCCTCTTTTTGCACATTATATAAAAGAATATTACTCAAAGTTCAAAACTTGAGATAATGAAGTTTGACTGTAAACCTTGTCTTTATATTCATGCAGTGTAAATAAAAATTTGTTTTAGGTTAAGGATTCTGATTTTACTGGCATCAACATTATTGCCTTCCGTCGTAACAATCAAATGGACGTCAGTGGGAATGTGGTCACGGAAGAAGAATTCCTCCCACATCTCAAGGTACAACACTTCTCATATGTGAGAACAGGTGCTTGTTTCTCATAAGATGTATGTGAGAACAGGTGCTTGCTTCTCATAAGTGGTATGTGAGAACAAGTGCTTGCTTCTCATAAGTCATATGTGAGAACAGGTGCTTGCATCTCATAAGTGGTATGTGAGAACAGGTGCTTGCTTCTCATAAGTCGTATGTGAGAACAGGTGCTTGCCTCTCATAAGTCGTATGTGAGAACAGGCCTGGGGGCCATAAAACTTAGATGAGCTCACTTTTGATCTCAGTCTCACTTTTACCAAAGGAATATATAGTGTAAAAGTGAGACTGAGATCAAAAGTGAGCTTGTCTAAGCTTTATGGCCCCCAGGCCAGGTGCCTGCATTTGCGATATAGTGAATTAGATGTACACATCATTAAATACTTACAGAACAAGTATCCAATGTTGTACCTTTATTCCTTTGTTTTAGGTGCGCCTATACAGAGATGACAATCCCGATTCTCCAATTCACACCTCCAGTCTTGGCCCGGTGTCTTTCTTCTTTCTCCCCTCACTACAGATGACTAATGAGGTAGGAGTTTAACATATTAGATAAATGAGACCCAAGAATTTTATATTTCCTAAGCAAATCAAGCAAGAAATAGAAGAGATTTGGATAAAGCTCTTACGAGCTTCAGAGTGGACTGGTGTATGAATTAGCTATTAAACATCATGTTGGCCCTCTGTCCACTAAAAAAATAAGTAGGAACATACACTTATGTTGACATAATTTTACATTTATTTATTCCTTATGGTTTGAAGGCATGCGGATCAGTAATATTTCTGTTTGATTACTTATTCTTTACCTTGTAGAAGTACTTGCTACGACTAGAAAGCACTCTTTCCAAGGCAGCTTATGAATACGATTTACCAGAAATCAGCTTCCAGACCAACAAGTCTTACAAACACTTCACATTCCATTTTACACCCAAAGTAAGGATTTATATATTTTGATGTTTATATTTTTGTGGGGGTTTATTTTTGTTGTTTTCAAGGTATGAAGAGACCCACAAAGACCTTTATGTCCACCTCGAAATGCAATTATTCACATATATTGCTACTGCACAATTCATCATCCACAAAATGAAATCCCCATGAACCAATATATTTTCCTCAAACCATTGGACCATTGAAAAATTGGACCCCTCGAAAATATGATATTTTACAGTACTTGTGTGAAGAACAAGGTATTCTCTATTCAAAATAAGCATTTGTGGTAAGTGTGTAATATGATGTTTTTTGTCTTCTTTTCATCAGAGGAAATCCCTGGAACAAGAGTTGAGTCAGAGTTCTGTTTTAGCTTTACCTCTAGCAATACTTATAGGAGTGGCCATTTATAATTACCAAAAGGTAAGAAGATTATGTTGTTAGACTTGGAAATTAAACCTAAAATTTTTGTTAAGTTCATAACATATAGCACAAATAATCATCTGATACTGAAGCATAGAATAGTAATGTGTTAGGTAGTTTCTATATCATTGAACATTTCAATTGGAATGTAAAACAAGTTTATTATTATATAGATGACTTCTACAGAAAGAAATGAACAGTTCACATTTGATTTGATAATTTATTTCTCTTTTCAGTTATTACCAGTATTTTCAAAAGCCGTAGTCCAAATAAAAACTTTTATAGCAGCCAGTCAAAGTGAAGCTGCGCCTAGCAACGGTTCCAGTGAGCCAACCACATACTCCGCTAGTTATACAGAGCAATCTAAAAAGAAAAGTAAACCCAGAAAAACATGATGACTTAAGAGAACTAAGAATACACATATATAATAATTATATACAGGTTATTTATGGTCGAATATAATCTGATATCATAATGGCTTTAAGAGTTAAAAATTTTCAATTTTTTTTTCTTTTGAATTTTTTAGATCTTAAGTATTGAAATAGAATCTATAAAAAGAATGTTTTTTTCTCTGGATATCTGATTTCAAACTATATTTGATTATTGTAATGAAAGACAAAGAAGAATTCAACATACATGTATCTGTGTATTGTGTATGTGTATAAATGTATCCATTTATTCTTTTTTATTTATCACAGCCTTACTGTGAGCATGATTCAAGAATGTTAGTGTGGGTGAAGGAGTGAGTTTGATTGGACAAAAGTATGTGCGATATAGTTGCTATTCATGAAAATCATGTGGATGAATTTTAAGTATGTTGTTAATTTTATGAGAAAAAAATCACCATTTTTTGAAATATTTTTTGTAGCCCTGTATAGTTTTGTATGTATTTTATATTGGTGCAAAAACTTTTTGATCATGCTAACACTTGATGGAAAGAATTTGATGACTTAAGCGAATTCTATTTCCTCTTGTAATCATAAGGGCAATGTCCTTCACAGATATCATGTTAAGTGTTTGTAGCAAATCATACAGTGCATAGAAAATACCTGATCATGAAATATGGAAATACTGAATCATGTCAATGAGTAATGCAAAGCAAGAAGTGCATGAAGAATATCTGAATCGTGTTTATATCAACGGTGTGCACAAAAAATACTAGTACGTGTATCATGTACGCGTTGAGATTGTGTGTATGTTCTTTTTTCATGCCAAGATTGTGAATTAACTGCTAGACATTAGTGTGTATTTGAAAGGACTTGTATCAAATCTGCAACATGCCAAGATATATGAATGTCACATCTTGTTGATCTCAAAAAAAAATTTTAAGTTCTCTGAATACATGTATTTGTATATTTGAAAAGTAATATAATGAATAAACAACAATTTATAGAACTTGTAAATTTACTTTTCGTGTCATTGGTCATTTGCAAAATTATTTTGTTAAAAAAAACTTTCTAATTTTACACAAGTACTCTAAAGATGATATTAAAAAGATGCTCAAGTTTCTGATTGACAATATCTATGTGGTTTCTGGAGACCTCATCTTCCAACAATCTATTGGAATTCCCATGGGTACCAATTGCACCTCGTTATTAGCAGACCTATTTTTGTATTCCTATGAAGCAGAATTTCTCCAAAATCTTATGCATGAAAAGAAGAAAACACTTGCTGTTGCCTTCAACTGACATTTAGATATACCGATGGCATTAACACATTTGAGTTAATTAACAATGGTTATTTCTGTTCTTATGTCAGAAGGATGTATCCCAGCAAGCTTGAAAAAAAGGTACCACGGAGTATGACACATCTGTTTCTTATTTAGATATTCTACTTGAGGAAGACATTAATGATAATCTAACAACCAAGCTTTATGACAAATGAGATGACTTTAACTTTCAATTGTCAATTTCCCATGCTTCTGAAGCACTATACCTTCATCACCTGCTAACGGGATTCTTATCTCGCAGTTGATTCAGTTCTACATATGAACAATTTTAAATCGAGGTAAGTAAGTTGTGGATATTCTTGTTTCAGGAACTTTTTAAAGTTTAAAGTCATCATTACGTTTATCACACTACATGCAATTGTTAGGTCATCATATACACGCTGAATTGTCTTTGGATTTTTCCGTTATTTCCCGGTCATGACAAGGATGCTCACTCCTCAATTGCACTTGATCCCGCCGCTGATGTTTTGGAGGTCCGTGATTGCTCTGCCCCTTTTTTGTACTGTTTTATGGACTTTTTAACTTGAATACTGTCCGTTATCTCCATATCTTTACATGCAAAATGGCAATTTTTAGAAAATAAGTATAGAATGTTTTACATGTATATTTACAATATTTAATAAATGATTGAATAATTCCTATCCCTCTGATAGGCTGAGACCTCTCAAATGTTCCTGTCCTTCTTTTAACTACCATCCCGCTGGAACCATCATTATAAGTGATGTTAATAAATATATTAGTAGTTACAAACGAATACTTTTGTCTTAGCAATCGTCTTAGGGCTAACAGGGACCTACCACCTTTCACAAAATACCTTCATTTCTATAATGAATTCTGTCGCAGATGAATTGCCAGACATTGGGCTTAATATCAAACGAAAGACCATAAACTAAGAACAGAACTAATTAAAAATTTCAAAACAATATAACTTTCGCAATAATTTTGATAATGAAATAAATTTTTCACCTTATCTTTGTACCTTACAGTACCGTGAGGATTAAATTGCAGAAGATTCTCACGTATGGATACCGAACGGTATTCAATAGGGTCTGTACCTATTGGTTAAAGTTATGAAAACAGATATTTATTTAAAGTTTTAATACAGATCACCAACACTACGTGAGAATGTTTCAATAGATTTATTTAAGCCCAAGGATCCACTGAAACAGCCACGTAGCATCGTTTTTGAAAGTTGGGGGGGGGGGGG